>PVIC010016390.1:0-33968 GCA_004025085.1 Thryonomys swinderianus | reverse complement strand
AGACCTGCAGGGTGATGGGAAAGACTTGGGAATCCCTTTTTCACACCTGGAGTTCGCCTCATTAGAGCCTTGGCAGACCTAGTTCAGAGGCAGGCTGGGGGGCAGAGGGAGGCCAGGGCAGGCGGAAGGGGCCGCAGCTGGGTCCCTCTTCCAACCTGCTTTCCTTTCCCTTCCCACCTCACACGGATCCTGCCCCCTGGCACAGTTTGTTGTCTTCCCGGAAGCACAGGGCTGTCTGAAGAGTCACAAAGGCCAGTGATCAAGAGCTCAAGAGCAGACTTGATGAGTGATGTTCCGGGTAGAAGTCCTGGCTCAACTATCCGTCAGCTGTGTAACTTATCTACAAGGGTCACTTCATCTCTCCGGGCAAATACTTAAAGGCGCTCAGGAGCGTACCTTGAACAGGAGTGAACGCTGTGTCGAAGCCATTGAGAGCAAGTTAGAGCCTTGGTCTGGGTCCAAGTACAGTTGCAGGAAGTACTAACTGGGATGCCACTCTTGGGCACTGCTGCCCTTACCCTTTCAAAACACATCCCCACCTCTGCCTAATCCTTACTGTATTCTGCGCATCGTCACATTTCCCAGATGAAGACACTGCTGCTGGGCGGAGGACACCGGGCCTCGGGTTCAGGGTGCAGCCGCTGCGAGGCTAAACGCAGCACTTGGGTGTGGTCCTTCCACAGCTGCCCCTCGGAGTCTTCTAAGACTCCTCCCCAGCAGGTGAAGCCAACTTTGGAAGACAGAGACTGTGCAAAAGCAGCTCAGGAGCTTTTCCTTGGCCCCGTGAGGCTTTTGGTGAACTGAAGACAGATTTTCAGTGTTCTCCATTGAGTATTCTCTTAGACAGTTGCTAACTGATTGGTCATTTACTTAGCAATTTTTAATGCTGCTGTTACACACACTATGGAGGGCACTGGAGACAAATGGATATGAGGAGGTCCCGACTGGAGGACACTGTAATTTAGAATGGATGTGCCCACAGTTTCAGTGTCCTGCAAGAAACCCAGTGACCAGGGTCCTCATTGACATAATGAGTCCTGGCAGAAGCACAAGGAGCTCTTTATTCAGCCTTTATATATTCCATGGAGATTTTTCACCGTTAGACTTCCTATATGTTTGTGCTTTATTTTTTAAAAGCATATATTTTTCTGTAATATATGTGGATGTATTATAGGAAAAATTATGTAAAATATTCAATATTGTGGATATTAATAGTTTTCCTTTGGTATGATCATGTTTTCCTTTTAAATTCATTTTTTTTTGAGGCAGGGTCTCGCTTTATATTTCAGGCTGGCCCTGAGCTCACTATGTAGCCCAGACAAACCTCAAACTCAGCAATCCTCCTGTCTCTGCCTCCCAAGTGCTGGGATTACAGGCGTGAGCCACCACGTCTGGCTTAAATTCATTTTTGTTCATCTGTATTAACAGGGTTGCTTTTATAGCAAGGAGAAGTTACTTTTCAGTACAAAATGATAAGATAACAGAATGTGGCTTGTGCTGACAGGTGTAGGTTCATGTGTCAGGAGCCAGAAGGGCACTGACCAGGCCAGCAAGAAAGGCCCCCGGGTGTGGCTGAGGTTGGACTCAACGTGCACGTGCACTGGCCAGGCTCGGGGTGCAGCGGTGGAGCAGGGAGAAGAGGCCATGGCATCTACAGGGAAGAGTCAGCTGTCTCACAGTTGGGTCAGAGGAAGGTGGATAAGTAACACTGGCTTCTCCTTGACTCAAAAGTGAGGGCTCAAGTCAGAAGGTCTCGCACGCTCCTCTGAGGAGTTCACTTTGTCTTGAGGACAACGAGGAGACCAAGCTCAGGCCATAGACCAACTGTGTCTGTGCTCTTGGCAGACATTCTGGTGAGGTGTTAGGTGAGAGTGGGGTGGCCTCACAGAGTCTGGGGGGTGACCTGGAGCACCCTGCAGCCAGCAGTCCCAGCTGTGCTGAGCCCTCTCTGCCCTCCGGGTTCCCAGGGCCTTGGCTTCTCCTGCACGAGAATGTCCCCCTGGGCAGTCTGGTCTCTGGAACAGGGTGAGGTTTCCTCTCTCCGCACACCCCTCAAGCCTGGCACAGGGTTGGAAACCCTGTAAATATTTGCTAAACTGGCCAAAATCAGCAGCTTAGTCACAGAGAACATGTCTGTACCTGGCAGTGGATGAGCCGCGTCCACAGTCTGGTAAACTCCTCATGGTCGAGTCGCCCATTCACCTTCAGCTGGTTGAGGAGTTAAGAGTTCACTAGACCTGGGGGCCCTGAGCAGGGCCGCAGGCCTCACCAACAAAGTCAGAGCGATCCCACCCATGGCTACTAAGCCGCTGGTCTGGAGTCTCCTGGGCAGTCTGCTGTCACCTACACATGGCCTCGGGCCAGCTCCCTCCCACGGTGTCTGAAGATGACCTGCTTGTTTTACAGAAGAAAACCGACAAGGAGGAAGAAGCCCTGAGAGAGGGAGGCTGGGCACACCTGTGTCCAGAGGACAGGGTGACTCTGACCTGGCCTTGGGTGGGTCACTGAGGAGAAGAATGGGCAAGAGTTGGAAGGGCCTCATGGCTCTGGATGGAGGAGGGGTAGGTGAGTGTGCCAAGCTGGTGCCCACATATGTGCAAGGAACGCTTTCTGTATATTGATGCCAGCCCTTGCCATCCCACAGGATGGGGACACTGACGACTAGGGAGGAGACAAGAACTGGCCTCTGACAAGGGGAAGAGAGCCCTGGGGGAAGGGAGGAAGGCACAGTAGTATACTCTGTGAGCTTCTGCATGGGTGACCCGCCTTGGGCTCTCTGCCCCAGCCTGGAGCCGTGAGGGCCTCTGGATGCCTCTGTGTCTGACTGCAAACCTCAGCCAGCAGAGACAGGGCCTGATTTATGATTTCATCAAGAAGCTCTCTTGTTCTACAATGGCCAGCTTCGCATTCCCAGTCGAGGCTTGTTAACGGTGTGGGCGCTGGGTGATCTGTCTCCCTCGGAGACAGCCACAGCTGGGGGAGGACCTGGCCGGGTGCTACAACCCTGGCTTTCTGCGGGGACGTGGTGCGGGCACAGGAGAAACTGCTCAGGGAGGGTGAAGTAGGGACGGGAGTCAGGAGGCTGGGATTTAATTCTTGATGTTGCCGCTTGCAGTCACTGAGCTGCCTCAACCAAGTGTCCATGTTTGCAGACACAGCAAGCGAGGACCAGTGGACTCAGGGGCTGCGTAGACCAGGGAGGCTCCTGCACGTGTGGGTGGTTATCTCTACTGACATGGAACTCGCTGAGTAAGGGATGTAAGTGGAGAAGACCTCTCCAGTGGGAAAGGACATGGGGAAGCGGGGTGGTACTTATTGGTGCAAGAAGGAGGAGGTATACATTGAGGTTAGAACACAGACTTGAAGGTGACATTCCTACTTCAAATCTGGGTGCGAGTCCCGGCTAGTTGTATGACCTGGGTAAACTACTGAGCCTCCCCCCGATGCCTATGCTTCCATTGTACAGTGGGATGCTGCTTATATTACATGAACTATTGGAAGAATTATAAGGAGAATCTCTTCACTGGTATGATTTGAAAATACTTAATCAAGGGTCACCCTTACTACGACTGCTGGTCGAACTGGAGAGTTAGTGGAGAAGGCACAGGACCCCCGGCCTCTGGAGACCCTGGGAAGGCCACAAAATAGATGGACTCCTGTGGCTGCATAAGAGTATTAGTGGAAAGGATACATCCATCAGAGCCACAATACTGCGGCACTCGTCCAAGGAGAAAGCAGCCCCTGGAGGTCCTGAGGAAGGAGAACAGGAAGGCTGAACTCTGAGGAGGGCAGACAGGGCTGGGGAGATAAGGCTGGGGCCGTCAGGCCTGGGCCGTACCTGTCAGGAGCTCCTGGTTGAGAAGGCTCTGAAGTTGGGTGGCGTCAATGTCCAGCCCCTGATCCAAACAAGGAGAGAATATGGGCATCAGATGGGCCACGACCCGAGAATCACCCTTGCCCATCTCTGGAATAGCTGATTTCCAGCCACGTCTGCCCACCGAGTGCCTGTGTCACACTGGCACTGAGCCTGGGCTAGCTGTTCCAGGCTGTGGCAAGGACTCCTTTTCTGAGCATCTACAGTGCCCACCAGCCCTGACATTTGCTGCCAGTGCGGGCATCCCCCCTCCCTTCATTACTGGACTGAAAACAGCAGCTTCCTCTCCATTGAGCCTGGCACCAGCAACCCCACCCCCACCCCATCCCCACCCCGGTGAGTACTGCTGGGTCAATCAATGCACCTCTGTACGTGTGCTTCCATCTATTTATTTCCAGAAAAAGACTAAGAGAAAATATGACCGAGTGTAGTCACCTATGTGTGTGCACACATGTGTGATAATAGTTGTTAAAAATATCCCAAATCTAGGCTAAGAAAGGCTGCTACAGTTGAGCACATCACTTAGTATTCATCTTTCTAGCCACTGAAGCACAGAGAGATCATGGTTTTCCTGGGTTAAAAGCAGGAAGCAGCACAGGCTGAGGCAGAGTCCTGTTCTCTGGAGAAGTTAACACTGGAGTTTCACTGGGCACTGCACAGTGTGAGGGGGTGTCTCTGGTGACAGTGTCACTGAGAGGCAAGGCCGCATTCCTTGGGGGGCAGTGTTTTCTTGGACACCTGGCCCTGGAGTGAGGTCTCAGCAGGTGGCTTTGTAGAGCGACCCTGGGTTGAATGCAAGAAGGTTGTTTCCTGCGCAGCTTCTGCAAGGAAGTCTCCCCGCTTGCCTCACGGCCTACGCTGAGAGCAGACACAGCCCCTCAGCCTGTCCCGAGGGACAGCCAGCAGGTCCTCAGGACACCCCAAGAAGACAGGCTGCTGTTTGGGTCACCCTCCCAATAGCTTCCAGTCTGTGGGTCAGGAAAGCTGGCACGGTGCCCACCACCTGAGTTTCTCTGCAAAGGAAACCTGATGCCTCCCTGACAGGAAGAGCAGCTGTCACACTAATGAGGAACCTCGGTTCACCCAGAAGTGTGTACCAGGCTACAGCACAGGCCGTGGAACACGCCTGCCGCCTTTTCCGCATTCCCCGCCCGGCACTCTGACCGAGAGCCATCCTCCAACCAAGCGCAAGTGTTTGGGAAGAGGGAGGCAGGAATGGAGATGATGGCTGCCTCAACAGATTCCCAAAGAGCTGCACGCTTGTCCCTAATATCATGCTGTGAGGGGTGCAAGGGCCGGCTGTTTGGTATCTCCAAAGCTCAGCGTGGTGCACGGGACACTAGAGGTGCCTGGGAAATGCTTACCAACTGGGTAAACACTAGGCAGTGGGTGGATGTGATCCAGCCTGGAGTTCGAGTTATTCTTCCTTTCCCAAAGACATCTTGACATAGTACTATCACCACTCCCAAGGCTAACGTAAGTAAATAGCGGTAGGAACAAGTCACTGTATTCATGTAAAGCTAAACTGATATAGCAGGTCAGGGGAGAGGACACAGTGAGGGCCTGGGGCCATATTTTGCTTCAATTTTCTTTGGGAGATGCAGCCTCTGAGCATAGTCCGCAGAGTACAGAGCATGACACGGCTGGGCCTTGGTCAAGGGGTGACCTTGGAATAAAGCTGTGCCTGGGCCTGTTCATGTCGGAGGGGCAGTGTGACTCAGCTCTAGGAGGAGGTATGTGGCTGTGGTTGGGAAGGTCTGGGACGTAAACCTGTACCTTCCTAGCATTGGACGAAGTTTTACTTTAGAGGAGCAGATGCGTGGATCCTGAAGCAGCGTGGTCTGAGGCACCCTGATCAGCCCCCCTCCCCGGGAACTCACTCTCTGGGAACAGCAGTCATCATGAGCAGCTCTGTGCTGGGGCGAGGGAGGGACCCCTGGGGGAGGCCTGACGCCAGAGAGGAGCTGCCTTTGGCCAAACAGACCCTTCGTTCCAGCCACACTCTGCGTTTCTCCCTCTTCTCTGAGCCCAGCACGTCCCCAGAACACTGTGTCCCCGTCCGGCCTCTGAGCACAGAGGAAGGGCCCGGGGGCCTCCCTGTCCTTGGCCTCTGCCTGGCCCAGGCATGCCCATCTCCACCACTATCTGCTTCCCTCACAGTGCTGTTATTAATGGTAAAAGGCCTGCCATGTGGGGCCTTGGCAGCTATTTTATCCTGCCAAGTCAAGGATTTCTTTCTAACAGTTTATTAAACCATTAGGAACGTCCCGAGCGCACATAGGTGGCTTGGCAGGAAGCGAGCTGTTGTGCTCTCTGGAGCCCGGAAGGGACGCTGCCAGCTTGGGGGAGGTGGCGGGGTTGGAGAGGGAAAGACTTCAAAGGCTCCTGCCAATTGCTCGTTAAAGATGTTAAAGGCAACAACCCCCAGCGTCCTCCCTGTGATTATTTTCTTCCTCTCCCAGGTCTTTATTCCACTGGGATGTCACCCAGAGGAGGAGCCACTTCTCTGCAGAGCTTGGCAGCCAGAGAAGTTCTGGAGACAGCCCAGGGAGAGGGAGAAGCTGATGAAATGAACCATCCATCAGCCTTTCCTCTGTGCATCCTGACAAGGGCCTGGAGAGCTCTCCTTCCCTCAAGTCCCTCCACCTCCTGCCCTGTGCAGCCCTCCGTGCTGGGTACTGTACCTTCAGCGCATATCTGTAGAAAATGCATTGTTCAGAGTCATTTTCTGGAAGACCTCCCTGGATCAGAGGGAAAGAGCCACCGTTAAACTTCCGGGGAGAAAGCCCCTCGTCCAGGACACCACGGGCCCAACAGCCCCAACCTAACTCTGAGACAAAGGCTTCTCCTGGCAGCTGGAAAAACTCAGGGAATTAGAAAAGCCAAGCTTGTGGGCAAAATGATGGTTGGGCCAGGCCTGACCTTGCAGACCTGATGTTTTCCTCCTGCTCCTTTCCCACCCCTGGAGCCCATTCCGGTCTCTCCATTTCCACTGATCCCTGATGAGGTTGGTTTTGAGAAGCCCTTGAGGACAGGATGTCGTCAGGGAAGCACACCAGACCCAAAGCACCTTCCACACCTCCCCACCTCACCTTCCTCTGTACCTACCTGCATTGCCCTGTTGAAATCGCCGCTGGGTTGAATCGCCCTGGTTGTCCTAAAAAACCAGGGGGACAGTGTGTCAAAGGTGACCTACTCACTGTCGAGCAGAGTCTGAGTGTGTGTCAGGGGGCAGCCGGGGGCACCTGACGTTTCTGACAACGATGAGAGTGCGGAGCCCTCAGCATCAGAGGACACAAAGCGGGCAGACAGACCGGCCTTTGGGCCTTTGGGCTGGGTGTGGTCTGATCTTCTAACCATTTAGTAGGTAGTCACTTTCACAACGAGATGCATATGCACAGTGACCCCCATTACCAGGACGAGGACCACTCTTGCTTTATGTTCCACCTCCAGTTGGTGGCAATGGCTCCTGAGCCTGCTGGGCTGAGAAGGCCTCCCGGCTACTCACTGTGAAGGGACAGGTGGGTACGCGTGCATCTCAGGACTGACGTGTGAACTCAGACTCAAGACCCATCAAGATTGGACGCACACACTGCATCATTCAGAGCCACTTTTCACAGTCCTCCAACCCTTCCTTCATCATTACCACGGGTCGGACAAGCTGATGCGCACAGTATAGGCCACCAGTCTGTGCCCACAGTGTGTGTCACTTGTGCTCAGAACGGCTGCTGCCTGCTCCCTCCCCTGCTTTTGCCAAGGCATTTTTCTTCTACTTGCATGGTCTTTCTCTTTATGCCATTAATTTCTTTTTCCCTCTAAGGAACAAGTTTCCTTCCAGACTTCCTCAGTCCCTCCTGCAGAAATGGATCCCTCTGCTCTTCTTCATACACAGCTTTGCATCTAGCAATGGCCCCATCCTGTGTGGGTCCAGGTGCTAGATCTCAGACATTTTTGTCCCTTATGGAGAGGTCTGAAGAGCACAGCCTGGACCGTGCCCTACAGTGCATGCTAGATTTGCACAGAACACAACACACAATGATACAGTACTTTTCACAAAATTAAGTACAAGAAAACACGTGATATCTCAGAGATTCTGTACCTGTCATTATCTGGCATTTTCAGGAAGATGCGAAGCAAGAACTTGACTTCTTCTCTGAGTGGTGAGGGGACTACGACGTAGGTCCCAGGGTTGAGTTGGAGAGATTTTGTAAAGTTGCGCTTGGTTATAAAATCTTTGCCCAGGGCAGCACTTCTAAACAGAGAAAAAAACGTGCGCGGCAAACTCTCCCGGAATTGCTGGAACTAAAAGAAACATGATTGTTGTGGGCAAGCCCCCTCTCTCCGTGGCCCCAGCCGCCAGGAGAGACCCACCATCTTCCGGGCCCAGCATTACCCCAGCATGGCAGGCCCTGGGGAGAGACAGTGCTTTCCTGAGCTCTCACAAAACCCAGTGGAATTTAGACTGTTAGTTCCTCTGGACCGTAGACTCCGTGATGAGTGCAAAGAAATATGACAAACAATTCTATCTTATTAAATCTAACAGCATCCTGGCTTTGTTTCTCTCTCTCTCTTTGCTTCTGTGTTGCGCTCTCCATGGGAACTAGTGACACCGTTCTGACACTGACTTTCTTTTGGGTTCCCAAGGCCCCTTCTTCACCTGTAGTGAAACACTGGGGTGCCGTAGCACTGCAGCATCTCATTCTCCCCACTTCCTGTTTCATCTCTCCAACAGAGCCCTGAGATTCTTCCTCATTGGAAAATAACAGCCCTTGATCATTTTCCTTTTATTTCAATATTTTCTTAGAGATAAAACAATAAATATAATGCAGTTTCTATTGCGAGATGTCACATATATATTACATAATAAAAACCCCTTACTAAACAAATTTTTCCCCACTAAGTTGAGCATGGGGATTCATTTGGAATAGTTACACAGCATGAAATGATTATTTATGAGCTCTGCTTTGGAGGAAAAACGGGATAGGGCAGTAGTTTCTCTGGAGCGTAGGGACAGGGCTGGGCTCCCTGGGAGTCAGGAGACGGGTCAGCACCCAGGTGGACGGCATAGCACCGAGCGGGGCCCTCAGAGCCATTGTACTGACAATCACGGCTGCGCCCTGGGGTTGGGAGCCGGCCGCTGGCGGTGTTGGAGCCCTTCCGGCAGAGGCCGAATGGAGCCAGTTCCCTCCAGCTGTGCCTGCCTGCAGCGGTGTGTGGGCAGCGGGCCTCCTACGCTCCAGGGTTTGAGAACAGCCTCGTTTCCCTGCCCCTCCCTGAGACCCTCAGAGCTGTCTAGGCTCCTGACCCTGAAGAACACACTCACTCTGTGTGGAAGTGAGGAAGGCAGCACTCAGAGGGGCTCCTTCAAGTTCATCGGGGCGGGGCGGGCCCAGAGCTGCTTAACATTCTAGATAGGGCTGGTGCCTTTTCCTGGGTAGGTCCCCACCCTGCTCTCCAGCTCTGGGCACGGAGCACCAACTCCGCGCTCACAGGTGACCACGCCCCTCAAAGCCCTTCCTGGAGTCCCACAACTATGCTCACCTTTCTCCCAGCTCTGCCTGGACTTCTTAGCCTTCCCTGCTCGGACACAACCTGGCCTGGCCTCAGTCTACCTATGAGGCCCCTGTTAGGCCTGGTGGGGGGATGGCCACCATCTGCTGGCCACAGCCGGCCCCTCCCCCCTACTCTTCCCTCTTCCCCCTTGCGGTGGGGAGGCCCCTCCAGAGGGCAGGGAGAGGCCCGGGCTCCCACTTGAGAGCTCACAGCCGCAGGAGGCAAGTGGCCCCGCGGGCAGGCTTTCTGAATTCCATCTGTCTTTCTCTGCCCTTCCCACTGCTTCAGCAGCACTGCGTCAGGCTGCCTGTGCGGGAGCAGTGGCGAGGTGCTCGTCAGGGGATCCCCGGGATGTGCCTAGAGCTGAGTGTGGACCTGAGCGCTGACTCCGGAAGCGGAAGGTGCTCCTCGGTGCCGTCAGCGCTGCTCTGTCTTACACACAGGAGCAGCTCCGTCAGTCTTCTCTGGCCGGGCCAAGGCTTGAGGGCGGCAGCTCCCCTTGAATGTTAAACAGGAAAGCCCCCGAGGGCCTAACCTTTAGACTAGACCCATTTAGTTTTCCTGCTTTCTTGACGCTAAGCCTGTACATGCTGCAAGACTTAGTGCGACTGCGTTTGCAGCCTGGAGTACTCCGAGTACGCAGAGGCCGCAGCGTGGGAAGAGCCTGGTCATTTTACCAAGAGGCAGCACCAGGGGCAGGAGGAGGTGGTGAACCATACCTGGGAATCAACCTGTGGGGCGGAAAGAAAGTTGGGTCAAGAAGCTGGAATCGGGCGGGTGATCCCAGCCTTGCCAGGAACCTTGCGCTGCCTCCTCCTCTGTGGTCGCCCCACTTCCCAGCACAAAGTGGGGGGCAGTGGTAAGTACTCAGCCCCACTGCAGCGGCCCTACTACCTTACTCAGTTGCACAGGGGAAGGGGCTCTCGGAGGAAAGGTGTTGGAGAGGAGCAGTGCGCTGTCCCCCAGCAAGGTGTACAAGGGACAGGCCAGGGCTGGAGATAACAGAGCCTCAGGCTGTGGGGACGCCCACGGTTCCCTCAGGCTATACTCGTGCTGGGCCCTGCCCCAGGCTCCCTGGTGCTCGCAGAGACGTCTGTGTGCAGATGGGTGAGGACAGCGCTCCGTTCCACTCCTCCGCCCCCCCCCCCCCGGAAAGAAGCACAGAGGACACAGTTCCATTTTTGGTCCCCTCTGCCATTCGTGAAGATGGACCACGCTGGGTGGTCATGCTATCTCTCCCCGCAGACGTCCTGTTTTGTAAGTGTGGAAACAGCGGTTTGGCAGTGTAGGTAGCAGTGGGGAACAGGGCAACCTGTGTTTCTGCCCAACCCCTGGCACTGTCTTCCCCAGCTGATGTGGCATTTAACTCTTTTTCCGGTGGGCTCGCCCAGTGCATAGCCTTCACGAACTGTCCTGCCCTCTCCCTGCCTGTTCACAGGCAGCCAGGGTTTGGCTCGCAGGAAGGCAGAGCGGTGCCCTGCCCGCACCAGGGCTGGAGGCCCATTTCAGGAAGGTGAGGACCATACTCTGAATTGTACTCCTACGGGCCTGGCTGCTGACACAGACACAGACACAGCCTGCTGTCCCTGAGCTCCAAAAGGAGCCCAAGAGACTTTTGAGTTGTCAAAGTCTAGACAGTTCTTTGATGTTTAACTCAATGAGAATCCTGCCAGATCCGCTGGTATCTCCAGGGCCCCAAGGAGATGTTTAATCTAAGCACTCCTGTGGTAATTGGGCAGCTCAGGAAGTCTGCACCACTAGCGAAAAAGAGAGAAGTGTGCTTGGTAGTGTTTTTAAATGGGTATAATCACAATCTTGCTACAGCTCCTGGACTGTAAAGACTGAGGGCAAATCAGCTAACACAGGCTGCTGTGTTGCCAGCTCAGGGACCCCGGGCTAAAGGACAGGGTCGTGAACAGTTTCCCCAGGAGCCACATACTCAGACTGTCCAGGGTTTTTCTCTCTCACATCAAGAAAAGGAAGAGTTGGTGAGATAGTTATTAGCAGAGGTGTCTGGTGCTTGACCTCTTCATTTTGGGGGTGGGGCAGGTAATGCATCTCAGCACCACTCTTGGATTTATACCTGTTGGCATTTTTTAACCCTAAATGCCTCCCCAAGTTTAACTGATGATCCTCAAATGTGTGTAAACCCGCCTCTAGTGGGTTTGTTAAAACGCAGACTTAGGTTTTGTCCTTGTGGGTTCTGGCTCAGGCAGGCCCACGAGTCATGTGGTTTTGGTGGCTGGGCTGGGACCAGGCTGCTGTTCAAGGCAGAGGCGTTAGATTGTGCAGCCTCCCCGGAAAAGCTGACAAGAGACAGAGGCAGGAGGTGTGCCTCACTGTCAGCGTGGTCGAGTCTGATCTCTCCAGTGGGAGGTTTTCTCACAAACTTGGGACACTACAGACCCTGTGGACTTCACCTCCACGCTTTGGTACCCTGAAGTCTTCCTGCCTGGTGGGCTCTTTGCCCCAACCCCCAAAGGATGAGCCCCGAACAGGCAGCCTTACCTTAAACACTTTGAAAGTCAAGGGAAATTCCTGCTTTTCTGCCTTCAAGCTTTGTGGCTTGACAGTGAAAGTCACAACAACATTGTGGCCTCTCGGGGGCTCTTGCACACTGAAGCGGTAGTGACCATTCATCTCAGCTTCTCCTGTATGAGACAAGGCCATTATGGGTGCCATTTCCTGGTGGGGCCTTGTCTAGTTCAGTGACCTGAGGGTCTGGGTTACTGCCTTGCAGTTCCTAGTTGCGGTACTGTGGAAAGTTTCTTTACTTTCTAATGCCCCATCTCTCTCTCTCTTAAAAATAGGAAGATGGAGTATAGTCTCCGGTTGATGAAAATGTCTCTGAATCCGTGTTTTAGTCATTTTTCTGCAGCTGGTTTGGAATAGCTGACACCCAAAACTTAAAGGAGAAGAGGTTTATTTTGGCTCCAGTGTTGGCTGGCTCCAAGGCAGAAGCCAGATAGCAGAGGAGAATGACAGAGGGAAAGGTGCCTAGTCCATGGCAGCCGGAGAGCAGGGAGCAGGAAGGAGCTGGACAGAGGATTCACTTTTCTATGTCTCGCCCTCAGTGACCACCACCTCTCAGGCTCTGTGTCCTCATGGAATATTCATGGAGTCACCAGCAGATGACTCCATGGACAAGTATCACGTCCCTGTGACCCAATCACATCCCAAACACCCAGGACTTCTGGGGCCATTTTCGATCTAAACCATCACAGCCTATAAAGTCAAGGGCTAGTCTAATAACAGTGAGTTCTGGTGTCCCCGTGTGTACTAATGACTAATGCCCTGGTGGTAACCAGCAGAGATTTGAATGACATCAGCTGCCCAAGCACCAGTGAAGACACAGGGAGAGAGACAGCCACCTGCGCTGCTCCTCCACCTCCAGCCTCTGGCTGAAGCCAGAACAGGAGACAGAACTCAAGTGGTAACCATTGGATTCAAATGCACAAAGGAATAAGTCAGCACAGTGGTAAATGGACACACTGCAGAAGGTCTGGGTCACAACAGGAAAGCCGTGAAGGGACTGGGGAGACAAGAGGACTGTCATGGTCATAGGCTTGTCTATGAGGACTGGATAAGACCATGCATTAAAGTGCACTTAGCAGCATATAGCGGCTGCTCAATTGCTGACTCCCACCTCTGTCTTCCTTGTAAGGTGTGACTAAAAATGGCCCCAATGTGTACTTTTGGTTGGTTCATTATACCTGGATATGCATTATACCCAGGCCATATAGTCAGACAGGGGCAGCTCAAGAGTTGCATCAACAAGAATGACTTGACACTTGTTCAGACTCCGCTTTCGGCTCCTACCCTGGTACCCAGGCTCTCTGAGTAGCAGAGGGTCATGAGAGCCTGGGTGTGGGAAAGAGGGACACATTGAGGCCCAGGAATCATTCAACAAACCATTCTTAACAGGCAGGTGCTTGGGAGAAGAAGTGTATATGGTGAGGTGCAAATGTGCATATATATGTGCACTCATACACGCAGCTATGTTTTTATAGCCTCTTTTGTCAAGGATGTATTAGCACACTGAGGTCCAGCACCACGGGGAGCAGTTCTGCTCATCAATGTCGCTAACAGCATGCCAGAGTGCACGGGAGCAAGGCGACTCTCTGGAGGACACTGCCAACAAGATTCATCTCAAGGAGCTCTTTGGTAGGCTCAGAGGTGCCCATGCCATTGCCTCCCCATGGGCACAGGGCAGAATGACTCCCCCTGAGGTTCGGGGGCTCTTTGTGGATTCAAGGGGCAGACAGGGATTATTAAGACCACACACAGGGAGACTGAAGACAGACAGACAGCTACACCCCACAGTCACAAGACAAGGCTGTGGCAAGGACACTGTTATCACTCGGCCGCGACCTTTGTCCCCTACTCTTTCCACGGCCCTCCCCACCACCCTGGATATTTACTAAAGAGCAGGGCGGCTGCTGAATGACCACCCATGTTACACTCACCCGCACTGTTTCTTCGAATCACTTGCTCCTTAAATACCATCTGGGACCATCTTTCAGAGGGCCCGATTCCATAGTCCAAGATGATTGGGAATTGGTTACATATGAACAGGGAGGAGAAGTTCTCTTGGAAATCTTGATATGACATCCTGTCGAAAGCAGGTACATGGACACAAGTCACTGAATGACCACTGACTGTGTCATTAGATGGTGGTGGTGGGTTCCTATCACTTCGTGCAACTTTTCAGCATCAGCTGACTTCTTCATTGACCATGACTTTGGCTCATTTACCATCAAGCAACCTTGTGCTTTCGCAACACTTTTCCTTTCAGTGATTGAAAAGGACAATGGTGGAATCAAACTCTTTGTGTGTGTGGGGGGGGGCAGGACAGAGGGAACGGGAAAAAGAGAGGGAGGGAAGGAGAGAGAGAGAGGGAGAGACCTAGCGGGGGTTTCTCAACTGTTTTCTTGACTCAGGAATCCGTGGCCCTCACATGGCCCAAGGGACCACAGCCCACCTCTCCCTTTCCCGGGTCGTGATGCCACAATTATGACAACCCTTTTCTACAGCCATTTGCCAGATCTATTGTTGAGATCTTTCTAAAAACAAAGTTTATTCCACATCTAAAATCCTACCTCCTACACACTGGGTCTATTTTTCCTTCTAATTCACATTAGTTTCTCTGATTCTTAATAATTTAGATTCATGACCCTTACCTCATGTATTTTAATTTCACTTAAATACGACACTAAATAAGCCAGACAGCTCTACAGAAAGATGTCCATCTCCTCCTCTGAGATGTGTGCATCAGGTGAGCATTCTTCTTAAAACGACTAGCCGTGTAGTCTCGTGTGGCTGCTGTGTGGTGAAGTAATGCCTCCCCCAGAACTCCAGACTCAGGCTGGGAGCTGAGCCATTCTGTCCCTGCACTCCAGAGGGCCTGCGGGGTAGCGGCCTGTCAGGATGGCATGGAAGATGTGGGCATAACGACCGTGTCCCGCAGTTTCCAAGAAGCTGTTTTCTCTCAAACTTTTGTTGCTGGCATTCCCTGTTATCAGCAAAATGTCTGGCAATATCCACCACAACTCTCAACCCAGAGTTAGCACAAGTTTCCAGCCAAGGTCTGTCTCGGTAGAGAAAATAGCTTTTCCCTACAGAGGTCTCTGCAATGCTGATGTCTATCATCATGAAAATTTAGGGAAAGAAGCAGGAGTTGAAAACGTGAGCAGTAAAGTTTTCAAATATAATTTTTTAAAAGGGCAGATACCAAAACTCGCCGTCGTCTTTGTTGTGGCACAACTGCCTTTTCTGTGGGTCTCGGGTTTCTTGCCATTCCGGGGACCTACAGGTGGAGAAACAAATCACGGGGTGGCATGGCCCAGAGGGTTTTAACTCAACCTCATGTGGCCTCGTGGGGTCCTTCACATGGCCACTGCCAGTGCCTGGGGACAAGCAGAATGTCATTCTACCTAGGGACAGGGCTCAAGGCATTAAGTTCCTGTTCCTCAGTGAGGCTGATGTTCCCAAACTTGTCCCAGCGTGCTCTTCTTCCCGAAACCGAGGCAGATCTACAATGCTTCGGGCATTGCCACCTGATTCTCCAAGTGACCTCAAGCCGCCTGACTTCCGCCTCCTCCTACCGCAGGTGAGAACAGAGAAATCTCTCTCATTTCACCACATCCGGCCGCCAAGCCCTTTCACTCGCCAATGCCTCCCGGAAGTCCCTCTCACAGCCTCCGCCCACCGCATCCTCCTGCGCTGCAGTTCCGGTCACCCTGTCTCTCTCCCGGACCCCAGCTGGTTGCCCTGAACCTAGTGCTGCCACTTTCCCAGACGTTCTCTACACTGCTGCCCACTTGATGTCTCTGACTTAACCAGAATATGTCATTTCCCTGCTCAGCATATGTCCATGGTTGCCTGTTACTCTCCAGAGAACGGAGTTCGAGCTCCTTAAAGAACATGTCGGCCTCTGCCTACTTCTCTGGCCTGACCTGGGCACTGCCCGCCCCCTTGCCGTGGAATGCCATGCTCCAGCCAACTCGAAGCTCTTCCCTTCCTTACGGATCCCACACGCACGCCTTAGTTTCCATGACGATGGTCCCTCCATCCAGAACATTAGTCTTCCTCAGTGCTTTCACCCTCTCTTACCCCTCTTTCCTCCTACAGGGCACTTCCTCCGGGAAGCTTCGCTGGGCCTTCCCCACCCACCTGCTCCACATCCACCCCTCCTTCGAACACCCCTCGCACCCTGCCCTCTTCCGCCTCAGCACTTCGTGCCCACTGCCGCTGCTGTCCACGGCCATCCCTCCCTGGACTCCAAGAGTCAACTGAGCTGAGGAGCAGGGCTCTCTGTTACGTCACCATGATGATCAGCACACTTCTTGGCACAGCGGGCACACCGGGACTTTCTGCTACTTTAGTCACTAGTGCTGTTCACCTCCCTGGGATGATGTGTTCCAGACATTGGGCCCAGGGTCCCCCAGGAGGCCCCTCCCTCAGCCTGCTTCCTGGCAAGGCAATGGGCCCCGAGGCACAAAAGTTTAATGAGATTTTTCCATGGAATAGCCTGAATCGAAAGCCTGGTCACCTCTGCGCTGGGACAGCGAGGCAGAGACCACCATTCAGTCTTCTGGCTTCAGGCTGAGGCAGTCACATGTGTTATTGTCAAATGGCAATTTTATAATTAAGCGATAATTACATTTTCTGCAGTGTGTAAGGGAAAATAAATGTAGTGTAAATCAATATGCTATTGATTCATGCAAGTTTGCCTTTAAGTGTGTGCGCCTGAAATTTCAATTATGGCTGAGATTAGACCATCCAGCTTCCCCATTCATCTCCATTCCTAAAAAGCAGGGAAGAAATCGACCACCTGCATGGAGACAGTGATTATGCATTTCGCACAATTTCCTTCCAGCCAGAGAGGGAGGCGGGTGGGAAGCAGCTGGCCCTCCGTGCTCGGCCAAGGGCCGTGATCCTACGGGGGCCGCGTTGCCAGGTCTCTGCCCTGCACTGTCCTGTTCAGCGGGCTGCGCTCACGTCTGCCTCTGCAGGGTATAAATCTGAGCCTCGATGGTGGTGTCAGGCTCTCCGGCCGAGCCCACCATACTCTCTTCTCGGTTCCTCTGCCCGAGGCCAGCTCGGTAGTTCTGAACAGGACAGGGACCCTGATCGGGTAGGGAACCTGGCCTCTGCTTCCCTGCTGCCCAGTGTCTCTTCTCAAGGGTGCCATCTCCCGCCCATAAAGCACCAATCCTGCCTGTGAACTTCTGCTGACCGTGTCCAACCAGGGAACACTTCCCCCACCCCCACCCCGACCTCTGATGTGTCTTGTTCCTGACACTGATCACTCAATTCTCAGTATATGAGACATGGGTGCAATATCTGCTCCTATGAGTTCATTGTCAGTTCTCTGCTCTGGGGAATCTGTCTTTGCTATTGGCTTCCCTGTGATTCTACCATGAACAGCTACCCCAAAGCCAGGCTTTCTGCCCAAGGTTGCTAGGACTTATATCTTGTAAGACAGACATTATCCATGCCTGACTGGCTTATGGTTTTGTCAGTTCCTTTCCCGTCTGTGGGGAATTCAGCTACCCTGTTTTCCAAGGGCCATCTGAGGTCACAGTCAGGTTTATTTTACAAATTGACCACCTCCTGTCTCTTCCCCTATTCTGTCTCTTACCCACCAGCCAGCACATACACCGGCTGAGTACCCATGTGTGCCAGGCACACTTCAGCTACTGGAGGTTTTAGAGAATCGGAGTGGGCCTGCCACAACCTGGCAGGGGGCACCAGGCCATAGTCTGGCAGCCCGATGAGGTCAGCTCTGAGTATGGGCTGGCTGCATCTGCCTTCCCAAAAGCACTGTGTTCATGTATTGATTTCTACCGCCTGGTGGGCCCTGTGCTCCTGTTTGTCTGAGCAAATTGCTTTTGTTTTCCCATCATGCTCTGCCCCAACACTTCTGGCAACACACTGTGGCCACTGTGATGACACTCTGCCTGGACCTGCAGAGACGCTGAGGAATGAAACAGGGCCAGCCTCCCGGAGAGGAGTGAGGGCCACTGCCCACTCTCAGTCACCAGGGGGTGGGGCTGGGTGAGGGCCTGTCCCGGCTGGGAAATGCCAGCCGGGCTCCTTTAGGAAACTGCTGGCCACACAGCCAGGCCCCCCCAGGACACAGTCCCCAGGGCATTGGAGACCCACTTACTCCACCCTCCTCCCACCAGACAGTGTCATGCCAGGTGCCCATATGTGGGAGTCCAGATCAGTATGCAGGCCTGATAATAGGAGCTGAGTGAAGAGATCATCCAGGTCATTGCCTCAGTTTCCCCAATTCCATCAGACACAAACCTTCTCCACCTTAGTCCCATGGCAACAGGGGTGCTGGGTTCCATAACATCCCTCCTAGGCATGCAGTTCCCGCTCTCTACCTCTCCCGCTCTTGCCAAGTGTCTGGTCGGCTCCTGGCCTCTCTCCCCACACCCAGGCCTCTTTACCGATCCTGAATACGCAGAGCCAGAGCTCTAGACCCTTCTCCCAGACCACAGACACTGGGGCTTGTCTCCCCCCTCGGGGCACCGCCTCACACAGCGCACACTTCAGAGTCACGTGACCTCTGACAACCACCAGCAGAGGGGCATCCTGGGGACAGGCAGCCCCACACCACCCCCAGCATGGAACGGCACAGGGCAGCAGTGAGGCCCCAGCAGCTGGCACAGACGATGCCTCAGGGCCAGGGTGCGCCCACCTTCCCCGCCCCCATACCCGTCGCTCCAGCGCCCTCTCCACTCCGTATTGCCCCAAGGGTTCCACAGGCGAATGATAACTTCCAGGCCCCTCCTGGACCGAATCTGCAAAGAAGGTTGGAGAAGGGACTGTCAGGGCTCTCGGCCATGTCAGCAGAAAGAGCCTGGGAATGCTGCTGCTCTCTCCCTCTGAGGACTAATTTAACTTCTGACCTCATTTGGCTGCAGCCAGAAAATAAAATTTTTGAAAGGATAAAAAAAAAAATCAATGACTTGCTGCCTGCTTGGACTTGGAGCTCGAGAGAGGAGGAAACGGCCCTGCAGGAGGTTCGGCTCCTCAGGCCTGCGCTGCACTGAGAGTCTGGCGAGCTCAGATTTCAAGGCAGATAAACAGCAGGGCCCGGCTGCGCGCTGCAGAAGGTGGAGCCTTATGGGTCCCGAGGCCCAAGGCCGCCGCAGACAGCGTCTGTATCCCACAGACGAGCCTGCCTCGCGGCCAGCAGCCGGCTGGGCGCCATGGAGCACGAGGAGAGTGGAGGAGGCCGAGGCGGGCACGAGGGGCAGCCTGGGCACTGGGATGGCCGCGGTTAGCCACCCCGGCATCTGTGCAGACGGCTCTGCACAGGAGCGGATGACCCGCAGTGGCCTCTCCTTCCCTCCCTGGACCTCCCGCCCTACCTCTCCTCCACTGTCCTCCTTCATCATCACTCACTTCAGATATTGAAGTTGGCACCCTGCTCCTCTGTTCCCCCAAAGTCAGAGGGCAGGACTGTGGGGCAGTTACGACAAACAACAGACAAACAACAGCAAACCTCCACTTCTGGAGGCCTGGAGCGTCGTCTGGACAGGGGATTAAAATAGGATCGAGCTAGGCCTGGGGATTTAGCTCAAGTGGTACTGTGCCAACCTTGGATGCACATGGGCCAGAGTTTGATCCCCGGTACCGCAAAAACAACAACAACAACAACAACAACAAAATAGGATCGAGCTGGGCTTAAAATAAGGGTTGCTTAAAATAAGAGTAACTAGCCAGGCGTGGTGGCTCACGCCTGTAATCCCAGCACTCGGGAGGCAGAGGCAGGAGGATTGCTGAGTTTGAGGCTTGCCTGGGCTACATAGTGAGCTCAGAGCCAGCCTGAACTACAAAGCGAGACCCTGTCTCAAAAAAAAAAAAAAAAATAGGATCGAGTTGTAGCTGGGCTACTGCTCTGTGCTGATCCTGCGAGCAGACTGAGCGAGGGGTGGGCAGGGAGAAGCCCTGCCCAGCCAGAGCCGAGGCAGACACCAGCGAGCTCGTCCTCCCTCCGCCTGCAGTCCTGGGGACCTGTTTGTCCCCTTCTTGTCTTGCAGAGGGACTCACTGAGCATCGAGAGTGGAAGCGACCGCCCCAGACCTCGCAGTAAGCGGCGGAGGCAGGGTTCAGATCCCAGCCACTAACTTTCCCAATCACAGGCTCTGAGTTTGGGGTGTAGCTGTGACCTTGGCCATGGCGGAGGCCCATGTGATCATGATCGCTGGCAGTGCGCTGCCCTGGAGGAGTGACACCATCATACAAGGACCAGAAATATGGAAGGGGCTCTAACTTCCGGCACCCCACAGGGCTGCTGCCCTCTGCCCACCCCCAGGTCTTGCACACTGCTTATCTCTAGCTGGCAGCACCTGGTGGAGCCCTCTGAGTGGGGACATGAAAAATGGTTGTCCGTTGGCCCACAGATCTAAATGAGCCACTTTCCGTGCCCAGCGGATGGTTGGAAGCCCAGTTGGGCAAAGGAAGGAGAAGCAGCCAATGATTCAGAGGGGCTGGGAGCAGAGTGAAATGAGGCATGCAGATAAACACTCACCCCTTGCTCAGGGGAGTCCCTGCTGGAGCTAGGTGCATAATAAAAAATGCCAATTTCATTTATCTTCCTGTCTGTGCTCTGCCCGGAGGGAGGATGAGCAGATTAAAAAGCATGCTGCATTTAGGGGCTGGTTTAATCATAGCACTTGTGGCTCAGGGTTGGAACCAACCCCCCTCTCTAGGGGAGAAATCTTCACCCAAGTCAAGTTCCCCCGGGGACAACGGTATCACTGTGACTGCTAGGACAGCGTCTCCTAGTGGTCACATGGGCCTCAGTCAAAAGACAAGGGTCACATTGGAATCAGGTTCTCCACCACCCTGCCTGCTGTCCTCATTCCCCACCGCTCCCTTAGAACGGGTGCCGTGGGCAGGAGGTGGCTCCGGCGTTTCACCCAGAATGACAGTTCCTCAGATGTATGCCCCCGAACACAGCTCACTTGGCTGTTAGAATAACATGGTTTCCTGGCAAATGGTGCATTAAAGCCAAGCAGTACTGTAAATGCAGATCCTCTCAGGAAGGGGAAATGATGAAAGAGAGGGCCGGCCAAGTGTGAGACAGCACCCGACACTGCATTACTAGGTCCACAAGCATCTGTGAGAATTGGACCCTGGAGTTTGGGCTCTGTCTCGGCACTTAGAGGACATTATTCGACCTCAGGAGTTGTGGGAAACAGGGACGTTGGCAGGACACTCCCACAGGGCCAGGAAGGGCCACCACACAGCTGTGTGAGCATCACGGATGGGCACTAGAGGGACCGGAACTTGGGCGGCCATTTTACAGGAAGACGTTTGTGACCTTGCAAAAGACGTTTCCCCCAGGAGGCCTCATTTGCTTTGCTTATGAGCAGGGGAGGCTGCGCCTGTATCTGGCTGCCCAGGGAGCACACACATCACATCTGCCCACAGCCCTGGCACCAGAGGAAAGACTGTCGTCCCGCGTGCGCCTCCTCTCCTTCCACGAGAGTGAAGTTTGTCAGATTGGCTCGTATATCACGAACGAAACCTGTTTCAGGCTAAAACCTCTCACCAGAGTACTTGCATTTGGGGTGAAGCCCACCATTTAGCTAGACTCTGACACCTGAGATCACTTCAAGGAGAGGGAGGACGCCTGGAAGGAAATCCATCCAGGAACTTCTGGACTAACGGGAGCAAATGAAGCCGCCTTCACAGGCTGCCGCTGTGGGGACGAGGGTGCTTGAGGGTCAGCTTCGTTGGGCCTGCTGTTTAGAGGAGCAGAGCATCTGGCAGCACCCAGGAGGGACGCCCGGCCAGCAGCCAGCCTCACCTGCTCGGCGCCCGTCACCGTGTACGCGTGCTGCCTCACCAGCCCGTTCTCCAGCACCGGGGACGTGTCTTTGTGCTGCAGAGGAGAAAAGCAGACTCAGCATTCGGCCCTGGCCAGTAAGATGGAGGAGCGCGGCTCAGAGAGCAGCTGCGCCAGCGGGCCCGGCCGTCTGGGGAGGTGGGGTGCATCTGAACCCTTCCACCATGGCGGAGGGCGAGGCACTGGCACCCCAAAGGTCACCGCCTGACTGATGGGGTGCGCCGGCTCCTGAGGACTCCACGTACTGTCAGCCCGGCACAGCGCAAAGCCTGTCTGCGGGCCGGTCTGCAGCAGTCGTGGGTGCCCTAGAGCCCCTGCCCCGAGGAGTCGGGCTCTGAAGCGCCCCCGCACGGCGTCTCAGAGGGTGGCATTTCAGATTAGCGAGGTGCCGCTCAAAGCCCTCACACGTAAGACTCCAGAAACACCCGGGGTACAGATCCAGATGTCTCAGAACGGAAGTCGGGCAAGCTTCCCGAAAGAAGACGAGCAGCCTGTGTGCTGGCCCTGGGGTCAGAGTCGGGGATCCTTGTGGAATCGGGCAAAGCTTTGCCGCCAGCTGAGGAAGCCATCGCCACCTCCTGCAGCCCTTAACTACCCTTTGGTACCTGTGGCCGGATGGCACCTACTTGTGGAAGAGAAAATAAAGGCTCCGGAGTTGTAAAGTCAGTACTTTTGGGCTGTGCGGTGAGGACAACGCTGAGCCTCTCTGAGCCCGTCCCCTCCTCTGGGAGGTGAAGGCTGCACCCCCACCCCACAGGGGGCGCTGTGGTTGAGTTCCACGGAGCAACCTCGCAGAGCCCGCCGCAGGGGATTCTGGGCGGCCACTCACTCACCCCCGCCAGGGTGCCGCAGGTCATCAAGCAGCCGGCCCGGGCCGCCATCTTCAGCACCCAGAGCAGGTCGGTCGGAGGGCAGTCCGGGTTGATGGGGTTGGCGACCCCTCCGGTGAGGTCCACCAGGGCATCAGGGAGGTGGCCCATGTGCAGCTGAGAGTAGGACCCGTGCAGCCTGGGGAGGAAGAGTCCAGATGAACCCGTTGCGTGCCAGTGGGGAGGCCGCCTGGGAAGGGCGACCACCCACTGACCTCTGCTGCTTCCCCTCTTGGCCCATGCTGGACCACGATTGTTTGGATATATGTTACTCCTCGTCTGTTTGAAAACATGCAGCGCACTGATGGCACGCCAGAGCCACATAAAGTGCCATGTCGGGTATGTGGTCAAACACAAGCAAGCTCTGCCCGCACCCCTCAGAGGGCGTGCAGTCACCATGTCCAAGGACAGCGGAGTCAAAGCAGCCGCTGTCCTCACTCAGCCCGGCTGCCCCTCCTGTGGCTCTTCTAAACGGAAGAGAGTGACGTCATGCATGCTCAGACCTGTTCCCCCCATAGCACCTCTTTCCCCTTCCCATCTATAGGCCTCTGCTTCTACGTGTGCACCCCAAAAAATGCCTGCCCTCACTATCCTTATTCTCCCCCCCCAACCTGCCCCAAACCTTCCCCCATAATACCCAGCCGACCATGGACTGAATCACCGTAGGACGTGAGCCAAGTTGATCCTCCCCTCCTGTCGTTGTGAGGTTGGTCACAGCACGCCAATGAGGAAATGCATCTAACATACCTGCCCGCCGCAGACTAGCATGGTCCAGCTCCTGGCCTTTCCCAGGAGGCATCTACCCCTGGGCAAGAGGCTGAGGAACTAGGCAGCAGCCCCTGCTCACCAGGCTGCACTATGGTTCGCGAAGGCGTGTGCTTCGCGCAGAAGACACACAGCTCCCTGCTGTCCTCGTGAGGAGAAGCAGGTCACAGTTCCTTCCCTTCTCCCCTAAGACATGTCCCTCTTCTACAATAGCCCTTAGACACCAGGGGGCGTTATCCAGGGAAAAGGTCGTAAATGATGAAATGTCAAGCATCTGTGTCCTCACCCCTTGGGTGTCTGTGCTGTGAGAAAAAGCAGATTGCCGTGGGGTGGAGGGGCTAGGCCGAGCCTGTCTGGAGGCCAGGGGAGGTTTCTGAGAGGGCTCCTTCTGAGCCCCAGTTTATCCAGGTAAGGAGAGTGGCTCAGGTGTTCCTTGGGGGCTCTGGGAGCTGGAGGACATGATGGAGTAGGCTGACGATAGGCCCGAGAGCGGCCTGTACTCTGCAGGGGTTAGGGAGACCCCATCTGTTACATTGACACCAGGGGCCAGAGGAGGCCCACTAGCCTGGAGTGCTCCAGTTTCCGTCTGCGGGGGGAGCTGTGGCTTCTCGTGGAGTTCTACATTACAGCCAGGGCAGGACAGATGACCCTGGAGAGTCCTCTGGAGCCTTTGGAGCTCCCTACTTCGGTTAATTTCTCCTCGGGGGACCACGCTGGTTCCAGTACATTCACTTCAGCAAACACATAACAAACAGCCACTGTTAGAAGAACAGTGCACCGTGCACAAAGGCACCAGATGGCCTGGAAAGCCTGTTATTAAGGGAGGCTAAGGCAGGTGTGATGGAACGTGCCTGTAATCCCAGCACTCCAGGCGGCTGAGGCAGACGCATCAAAGTGCAATACCCCAGTGGGAAACTTAGTGACAGTGAAATCCTGTCTCAAAATAAAAAGGAAGAAGGCCTGGCTGGGTTTGGGCGAAGGCCCTGGGTTCAATCCCTAGTACCACCAAAGAGAGAGAGAAAGAGAGAGGAGGGGTGGGGAGGGGAGGGAAGGAGCGAGAGAGGATGGAAGGAAAGAAGGAGGAAATCAATTACTCAGAACTCTAGAACAAAAGGCAGTTCTCAGAAATCACCACATGACAAGTTTATCTAACTCATTTTAAAGCTGACTTTGAAAGTGGTTCCGACCTTATCTTCCTCTCTCCCTCTCGCTGGCCCTGGTGGTGACTGACACCAGCCTCTTACCTTTGGAGTCTTTGCTCAGTCATCCAGAGGTCCAGCCTTGGACCAAGCTCACGCTCAGTGGGGTCTGAATGTTTTGCTCCTGATGTCACCTGTGTCTCTGGCTCCTGATGCTGAATTAGAGTTTTGCTAGAAATACTGGAGGCCCATGAGCACCAAGGTGCCGGAACTCACTCTGAACCCCACAAATACATCACTGTCACAGCCCTTTCCTCTGATACACTCGGGGCTCAGCTGGCTTCAAGCATAGCTGTGCTAGAGTCACTCTGGGAAAGCAGCTGGGGGCTCTGTCCTCTCCCGAAGACTCACTCTGTCAGTGGCTTTGGGCCCCTTCTGAGGCTTCGCACTCACACCACTCTGCAGTCCCCAGAGAGTCACCCATACATCCAGCAACCCCTTCCCTTGTCTTCCAGAACCTTCTCTCACTGTCTCTCTGCAATGCCCCCAAAGCCAGTCCCAGCAGCAGCGGGTGTCTTGACAAGTAGCCATCTTTCTCCTTCGCACACATGAACTCACAGACCCGTGGATGCTTTGGGAACATAGCAACTATTCTAGCCCCCTTTGCTGACAGGAAATAGAAAGGAGGGAGAGGAGTGAGCTCCCTGCGACTGTCACTGTGCCTTGTCACCTGAACCCAGGAATTCTGAGACCCTTGTCCCTCTCCCTGGCTTCAGCCTCCTTCTGGGGAAATGTCTATCTGCCTGCAGTGAGATGAAAGAAGAAAAATCCACTTGTCTGAATCTAAGCCAGAAAAGATACTAAACATTGCACTTCTTACCTGCAGAGAGTCTACAAAGGATGATATGCAGCCCGTAAGATCTTATCCCCGATATTCTATTTTATGACAATTGGGGGAAAAATTCTCCCACATGATTTCCTTTCCCTCACTTTTGACTGATTTCACCAATTCATTTCCAGACTCTGCAACCACAAGAATAATTGAAAGTCTGAAGTCTGTGTAAGAACTCAGCCCCCACACCCCCTTGGGGAACGAGGTCCTCTGCGTGGACAGATGAGCTCTCCACACGCGTGCAACTTCCACAGTAGCAAGAAGACAAATCTCTCCCTGCATGACTGACAGTATGAAGATCTGGTAGAACAGTACATGGCAAGGCAGAACCTTCCTGCCCTGGTTTGACCTTGGGCACTGTGTGACCTTGAGCAAACCATTTCACCTCTCTGAGCCTCAGTTTCCTCCTTTTTCACAGAAGGCAGAAATCAATGCTCACAGAGGTCTCTCCCTGCTCTGAAATGCTGTCACCCTCCTTAACTCACTCCTGCACTCTGTAACTTCCTTCTCTGGATTGGTGGGGGCAAAGCTTTTAAACAGCTTTAATACTTTGAAACATTTTATCCTCTGCTCGATTTCTTTAGGCAGTAGAATGTGGATTCTGGGTCTACTTTCCCATTTCTTTTCAAGCTGAATGATTGCTTTAGGTCAGCTGTTAACAAAATGGGGTCAAAGTCATCATTTCATTCTGCAAGCCTCTAATTCTCCTGGCAAACCTCCGTGCTACCCCCTTTTACATAAGGAGAAAACCAGGCCCTACCGTGATGAGGGCGGGATCCATAAGGGAAAGATAATGGCAGTGTTTGTATAAGTAGCTCAGGAGTGAATTAACCTCCCTAGACATATGCACAGGTTCAGCAGCCCTGGTTGTTACCTGGGCTCCATTCTCCAATGCTAATGAATACCTTTCTGACACCAGAACTGAGCAACACCCTTCATGTTTTACAAGTGGCCTCAAAAGAAAGAGTTCACAGGAAGATATCTTAAAGCTCTATGCTGTTTAGATTGTGACTTCCAGAAGGACAGGAGCAGGGTGATCTGTGCTTTCCATTCCACAGGGCCCAGTCCAGTCCTGCTTGACGGGGTTCCCTGGTCAGGCAAGCAAGGACTAGGCATGTTCAGGGTAAGTGCTGGCACCAGCCCTCTCCTCCCTGCTTGGAGTGAGGCTCGGATTCCTGTTTGTGAAATGAGGGTCTGGTTAGGATGCTCTGGAACCTTCAGATCCTTTACCCCTGATCATTTCCGAGTGGACTTCTGTGTGGTCAGTTGGCCAGGACTCCCCACTCTGGTGTCCCTCACTAACTCCTCCTCCCACAGTCTTGTCCATGGTGTGTGTGTGTGTGTGTGTGTGTGTGTGTGAGAGAGAGAGAGAGAGAGAGAGAGAGAGGAGAGGGAGAGAGGGAGAGAGGGAAAGTGAGGGAGAGAGGGAGAGAGGCTCTTACTATGTATTTCAAGATGGCCTTCAAGTTATCTCTTGCCTTAGCCTTCCTAGTGCTAAGAGGTGTGTCACCATGCCTGGCATGTCCAGGTTCTTAATATTGCATATTGAACAAAGAACTGAGGAGGACACCCAAAAGAAGCAGCAAGATCAAAGAGTTATACAACAGAAAGTACATCCACAGGGTGGCAGGGGCCAAACTCACAGCCAGAAGGAGTTTGCTGCGTAGGATTTTAAGCATTAGGGTTTGGGGTGGAATTAAGAGGTTCATCTGAGGTTTGCCCTCTACCAGTTAGCAGAACTCCCATTAGGCCTTGACCTTTCTGACCTTTTTATGACCCCAGGGAAAACTGTTGTGGTGCCCAAAGCCCGGGAGGTACCTGTTTGAACTGCAGAGTCAAGACATGGCAATCAGGGCTGGAGGTGGCCAAGGGTTGATGAGACTGTGAGGCTCACCCAGAGACTGTGCTTTGCATGAGTGAGACATTTACCTGCTTACTTTCTCCCATCATATTTAGACCTGAGTACCCTGGACCTGAATTAAAGTTTAACTCAAGAAGGTGGATCTAGCCAAGAAGGTGGACTTAAGGCCAGGCCCTCCCTTCTCTCTGTGGGGTCTCTTAGCTATCTACTGCCTCAGTCTCTTCCATTTCATCCAATTATTTTTTCTTTTCTTTTTTTTGGTACCAAGGATTGAACTCAGGATTCAGCCCCTTTTGGAGGAAACTGTCCCTCCCACCGCTCCTGTCCACAGAGGCTTTAGAGTCGCTTGATGCTGGCCCTGACTGAAGGAGCCAATGGAGACCAGACCAGAACCGGGCCAGTCTGACTCTTGTCCACCAGAAGTGGATTCAGAGCAGGAGCGGTGGACGGAATAGAAACAGCAGAGGACAAAGCCAAAGGATGGAGAGAGAGCCATTGAAGCCAAGCTGTGCAAGAGGAGTCAGGAAAGAGTGAGAACCCTGAGGAAGGTGAAGTCAGCAGGAGGTGAGCTGGGCCAGGGCGGGCTGCGCGGCGGGGGAGGGGCTGACGCAGAGAAACTAGCCCCAGAGCGCGGCTCTCCAGGTCGAGCTCCAGCCCTGTTAGAACCCCGCTCCTGGACGCTGGGAGAGTTCATCGCCAGTTTCTCCCTTCTCCGTGTTATCACCGCGAGGCTCTGCTCTTGTTCGCTTTGTTTTTCTGTCGTTTGATTTGATTATCTTTTTCCTTCCTTTCCTTTTCTCCCTCCCTCACCCACCCCATCGTTTTACCCTCATTCTCTTCCCTCTCCACCCGTTTCAGGATTGTGTGACATGCACCATTTCATTCCCACGCGTTCTTGTAAAATGCGCACCTCACAGAGCCTCCATCTCCATGAAGAGGTCTCTGTTTTACTGCTCAGTTTCTTGTCCCCTCGGCTCAGGATTCTGAGGGCCACTCAGGTTACTCTGTGCAGTTCAGATCTGTGCTAACTGTGGAGTGGCTCTCTGCCGGGCGGTGCCCACCCCCCCATAGCTGTGCCTGCTGGTGATGCACCCTGCACACCATCCCAGGGTCACCAGGAACAGCCTCAGGCTTGTGCCTTCGGGCCCCTCTGGCCGCCAGCCGAGCCAGCCCGAGTGCCTGAGTCAGGGCCAAGCACAGGGCCTGGCATATGGTGAAATCTCAATAAACATGTGTTGAGTAAAAACCACCCCAAAGACCAAGCAAATACTTGAATCAAGAGACCGGAAGTCTTCGCATCTGCCAGCCTTGGACATCAGTCCCTGAGCGGAGTGTGTTGACTGGACAAATCCTGTACTGCACCCACACAACGCAACTTCGCCACCGTCCCACCAGTCTCTACTGCCTGGAATTCGGTTTGCAGAATCTCACCGAGGCCCTTGCCGTTGGGACCTCCCCTTGCCCTGCAGAACCCTATTCATTCCTCCAGCCTCGCTGGCCTCTTCCCCCAGCCTTAGCCGGACTCTGAGGTCAGGGAACCAAAGTTATTTTGGACTAAGCTATTACACAGCTGGCCCTCTGGATCTGCAGGCCCTGCATCTACGAGTCAGCTGGCTGCAGGTGGAAAACACTGGACACATTATGTCTACACTAAGCATATGCACAATTTTTCTTGCCATTATTTCCTAAACAATACAACAGCCATTTGCATAGCATTTACATTGTATTGGGTATTATATATAATGCAGAGATGATTTCGAGTATGTGTATAAGTTATATGCAAATACTGAGAGATTTTATATAAGGCTCTTGAGCATTTGTGCATTTTAATATCCCTGGGCAGGTCCCAGAACCACTCTCCTGCAGACGCCTAGGACAGGTGCCCTTTAGCTGCCTCTCACACTAGCACAGCAACGATACTGGCTGTGCATAGATAGCTCTGCCAGGCCTCTGCTGGGCACACACCTTGGTATGTGCAGCAGGGTTCCCACGATGGCCATGACACACAGTGACCGTTCACTGAGGATACCTGGAGAGGTGGCGGGGGCCCTCACGCCCCAGGGAACATGCTTGCCTTCCAGGAAGGCTACTGAGGGCTCCCAGCTGGCAGGGAGCATGAGGGCAACCAGGGCAAGCCTCAAATCTCTGGGCAGAGAGGTGGCCATACTCACTTGGCATAGGCTTTCTCCAGCAGGCAGGGCCAGAACTCTTGGGTGCCCTTGCGAGGCTGCACAAACAGGCATTCCTTGCCCTCGACAGGCAAGCGGTCATCGACCACCACTTCCACCCAGTGGCCACACTGCCAGAACTGGAAGAGAGAGAAGTGTGCGTCAGGGGAGCTGGGCCAGGGGAGCTTCTGCAGGCGCCCGAGCTCGGCCGGAAGATCTGCGCAGCTGCAGCGCGGCCTCCCGGGCTCAGCAATGAATCCCAGCTCCGGGGGCCTGCGGGGAACAAGCGGGTCACCTCCGCGGCAGGCGGAGGAAATGAGGGAACCAGGGAGATGTGGGCAGGGAGGAGGGAAACCGGGCTTTGACTCTGCTACTGATCAGCTCTGCAAAGTCCTTTGCGGACTCTCTAGCTAGTTCTCACGGAGGAGGGAGGCGGGGAGCAGCCTCTGAATAGCCCCACATGGTAATTTGTGCCGGGGTGGGGGTGGGGGCTCCCCAGAGCTGAGCGCCGCGGGGAGGCAGGAGGTAGCCAGGTGGGGAGCACGTAGGGAAGACATCCCAGATGGTGAGGACTGCATGGCACAGCGATGGGCACGGCCCAGGGCACCGAGCAGGGGCGGCCTGGCCCTGGCTCGTCCGTCCTCACGTCACGCTGGCCCTACCGTGACAGCGGCAGCGAAGCTGGCTGGCACAGCACCGGGAAGAGTGCAAATGAGCCAGATGCTCCTCTCCGAAACAGACTGTTTTCATCTTTAGCACTCGGCTCTAAGCGGTTCACCCGGGGACGCTGCCAAACGAGGAACATTCATTACAGAGGCCAGTCGTTTGCGTTCCTCTGCCGCATTCCCCGAGCTGGAGAAGCGGCAGGGCCACTGGCCTCAGGCCTGGGCCTCCATGAAGGTAAATTTCCACTAGGCGGGCGCGCCTAAAGCTCGGTGCTCAGGGCCTGGCCCCATGGCCTTTTCCCAGCTAGATGTCCCACACGCTGGGCTGTCACAGCCAGCTGAGGACATGTTTTTCAGAGAAGAGATGGAGACTGAGACAGAGATGTCAGCAAAGATGAGAAAAAAACCAGGGTCTCTTTAGGGTCATCAAGGAACCAGCGCGGTGAGAAGGGAGCGAGGCTACAGCAGGAGGGAAACCGGAAGTGGGAAACCGGAAGTGTTTAGCAGAGTGTCCAAGACGCCCCAAGCGCTGTTCGCCTTTGAGAGCGCTGCCCGAGCCTGTGGTGATAAGAGGTCTAGAGGTCGGCACTGCAGCCGCTTCTGGAACCGACTGACTTTCTTTGTTATCTAGAAGGGCAGAGGGTGCCCTGCCTGGGCTGCAGGCTGGGGTACCCGCCTGAGTTGCTCCTACCAATGCCGGGAGCCCTGTCGGGATCCTGGGCTCCCTGGATTCTCTAGTTCAGCCCTCAGTGTGGTCCTTGGACCAGCAGCGGTGGGGGTAGCACCAGGGCACCTGTCAGAAGACCCAGCACGTATGTAGTTACATGTCAGGAGGTGAGCACTGGATAAAGGAGGAAGCCCAGTGCTGGAGAAGAAAATTTAGCTATGCTGAAGGAAGCTGGTCTTCAGATATAGAGGCTCACTGTATTCCCAGCAAGACTGTTTATGAAAAGGTGCACATCTGTATCAAGAAATCAAAAATAACAAGTGTTGGCAGGGCTGTGGGGGAAAGCAACCCTTCTCCGCCGCTGGGGAGAGGGGGACTTGTGCACCCACTGTGGGAATCCGTGTGGAGATTCCTCAAGAAACTAGGACTAGAGGTTCCATTTGACTCAGGTACCCCCTTCTCCGTATCTTCCCAAAACAATTCAAAGCATCAGACCATGGCAACACATGCCCACCCACGCTTAGAGCAGCACAGTTTGTGATAGCTAACTCTTGGAAAGAACCCAAGTGTCCACCAACCCATGAATGGACAAAGAAGATGAGGGTTCTTTTAAATACAATGCAGTAGTCTAAGCCATAAAGAAAGACTGGGGACATTTCTAGGTAATTGAATGCACATAGAAATCATACTCTTAAGTGCAATAAATTGGACACACATGCACATATCACCTTGTTTCTTTGGTATGAAAAACTGAAAGTGTAAATAAGAACCAAAATGTATAATAGATATTGTGAAATAGGAAGAAAACATTCAAAAGGGAAGGGGCACAAAGAGGGGGAAGAAGGAAAGAAAGGAAGGGGAAAGAAGAAAACAAGAAACAAAAGCTAAAAATGGAAACAAGATCTTACAAATAAGAAAGGGAAGAAAAGTAGAAGGGAGGGGAGGGGAGTGGGAAAAATACATATTAAAATATATCATCTACAGTACAAATTCCATACAATGAATGTGACCATTTTGTATCTCTAAATTGTACCAATAAACATAATTAATGTATGCATTCTGGAGAAAATTGAAGAACTCAAGAGAGAGACACTCTTTCAGACTTGCAGTTTGAAAGTACACAGTACATCCAAAATCAAAAGAATAGGTTAACAATGGAGTTTTCTTCTGCAGTTTTGGAAGCAACAAGACAATGGGACTAGGAGAACTTTGAAGAAAAGGAATGGGATCCAAGAATCCTGCTTGTAGCTAAAATGTTATTTGTGAGAGTAAATGAGAATTCTCAGGTGGTCTGAGAAAGCTCATGCAAAGAACTACTTCTATCTAATGACAGATAAATTAGAACAAGGAAGGCAGGAGAGGCAAGGAGAGAATGAAGTGAAACATGCTTTTTGCAAGAACGATATCTGTAACAGTAAAAATGAAATTGATAATAATCAGATAAGTAAAAAGAGGGAAAGTATAATCTGTAAATCAAAAGGTCTAATTCAATAAATAAAATTCATGACCACTGGGTAATATATATATTATCCTTGTGTGTCAGTGAACCATTAGCAAAAACTCTCATGGACTTGACCATAAATAAAACTACTTTAATAATTTTCCCAAATGTAGACATTTTATAAATTATAGCGTCTGACCATGATTTAATACTAAAACTCAGTGACCAAAAGATTACCACCAGAAGAAAAGGTAACCAATGGAAAATTGAATACATTTTGAAGAAATAGCTCCCAATACATATGAAAGAATGAATCAAAACTAAATTTTAAAATTAATAAGAGTAAGATGCTTCAGGTCAAAACCTATAGATACTGCTACAATCTCAGAAGAAAATTTATATCCTTAAAAGCTTTAACATTAAAAAAAATCTTAACTGCAGTTTGATAAAAGAAAAAGAAAATTCACCAAGTTGGACTGAGAAAAGGTGAACTAAGAAAAAAATGGAAAAATAAAAATATGCCACTAGGATTGAGAAAGACTTAATCACAGAGGACTAAACACTAAAGGAATTTTGCAGACTTATGTGAGACACTCCATGGCTTAAAAATTAAAAAAAAAATTAAAAACAGTTTTTTTTTTTTTTTTACAGAATGGTATAAATTTCAAGAGTTTTCCATAGAAATAAGTAGTCCAAGCAAATTAATAGCTACTGAAAACACTGAAGAGTTAAAGAAACCATATTTTAGAAAAGGAGGCAGGACCAGATACTGTAACTATTGCCTATTTTACTTTATTTCTGTCTTATCTATTTTACTTTCAAAGGACAGCTCATCAATGATCAGCGAATTTTATTCAAATTATTTCAAATTAAAAAGTAGGTTCTAATCAGTTTGCTTTAAAAAGCTAACTCAAATGTGATAAAAATAACAAACTAGAAAGTGATTTTACATATGATACAGGTATAAAAATTCCAGTGAGACTTTTAGCAAATCGAATCTGACAGCATATCAAGAAAGTATATGACAAAAATCACAAGAAGGTAAGATTTCTAATTTTGCCACTGACTTAAAATTGTGGAGTTCTACTTAGCATGCCAAGGCAAAAGAGCAAAGTAATTTCTATAAATATTAAAAGAAGAGACAAAATTATTGTTACCTGGAGATGATATTGTTAGGTTACTAAAACAAACCAGAATCTACTGAAAAACAGATGCAAATTAGAATCAGTTGTAGTGAGGTGGCCAACCCAGTGCGATGTACAACACTCCACAGTTTTGGCTTTTCTGGCAACATAGAGTTAGAAATGAGGAAAACAAAACAAGACAAAACAAAACAAAACAAAAAACTTCAATCATAGTGCTATAAAACTGAAAAATATTTGAGAATAAATTTTCCCAGAAAGGTATAGCATCAATATGAAAACATAAATGTAACATTTTATTGAAGGTCGTAAAACTAGTTCTGAGTAAATAAGAAGATATACCATGTTTCTGGAAAGGAATAATTAAAACAATAAAAATGTAATTTTCCAAATTAACACATAAATTTAATGCAGCTCCATTCTATATCACAGCACCTTTTCTTTTTAATTAGACAAACTGATTTTAAAATTCCCATGGAGAGATAAATGCAAAAGAATTATTAAGATGATTTTGAGGAACAGGTAATTAATAATGAAGGAAAACTCATCTACCCAGACA
>PVIC010016389.1:0-33956 GCA_004025085.1 Thryonomys swinderianus | reverse complement strand
GTGAAAGAGATAGGTCTAGCTTTAGCTTTTGGCAGGTTAAAGCCCAGTTTTTCCAGCAACATTTGTTAAAGAGGCTGTCTTTCTTCCATTGGGGATGTTTGGCTCCTTTGTCAAAGATAAGGTGGCTTAGTGTATCTGGAGTTGTTTCTGGGTCTTCTAATCTATTCCACTGGTCCTTGGGTCTGTTACTTTGCCAGTACCATGCAGTTTTTATCACAGCGACTTTATAGTAGACTTTTAAATTGGGGATTGTAATACCCACTGCCATGTCGTGGTTGCTTAGAATTGCTTTTGCTATTCTAGGTTTCTAGCACAAGAACTAGCAGAAAGAATCAACAAATGGGATCTCATTCTACTGAAAAGCTTCTGCAAAGCAAAAGAAGTCGCTGGCACTGCTAGAAGACAACCAAAAACATGGGAAAAAAATCTTTACTAGCTGTGTATCAGACAAAGGGCTATTATCTACAATATATAAAGAACTCAAACAGATCAGTATCCCCATGTTTAAAGACCCAATTCCAAAATGGGCATCTGAAATGAACAGACACTTCTCAGAGGCAGAAGTCAAAGCAGCCAAGAAACATGAAGAAATGTTCAACATCACTGGTCATTCGAGAGATGCAAATGAAATCAACACTGAGATTTCATGTCACGCCATAAAGAATGGCCGCTCCCACAAAATCAGCCAACAATAAATGCTGGCATGGCTGTTGGGAGAAAGGAACCCTTCTCCACTGTTGGTGGGATTGCAGACTTGTGCTACCATTGTAGAGATCTGTGTGGAGATTTCTCAGAAAACTAGGACTAGGGGTCCCACTTGACCCTGCTATCCCCCTGCTAGGAATATCCCCAAAAGAATTTTAAAAATCACATTGGGAAGACAGATGTACACCCTTGTTCATAGCAGCTCAGTTTGTGATAGCTCAATCTTGGAAACAACCCAAATGTCCATCAACTGGAGAGTGGATAAAGAAGATGTGGTTTTTTTAATAAAATGGAGTATTACTCAGCCATAAAGAATGACAAGATCGATCCATTTAGGTACAAATGGAGACACCTGGAGGATATACTAATAAGTGAAATCAATAGATCACAGATAGACAATTTCCCGATCTTCTCTTTGGCATGAACACCTGTAGATGCAAATGAGTTCTAGAAAGTAGGGCAGCTTTTATAGAGTGGAATATTTCTATAGGAAACTTGGTGTGGGAATGTGATGAGGGGAAGGAATAAATATGATAGAGAAAGAAAATAAAAGAGCATGTATAAGGGGGGGTGGGTAGGGATATGGGTAAAAATGAGAATTAACTTTTGTCATATACTGGTACAAATTCCCCAATGTTATATGTGATTGTGAGATGTATATAAATTGTACCAATAAAGAACTCAATAAAAAAAGAGAAGTGGTACTCCAAAATTTATTACTGGAAAGAGCCATTACATTGATTACAAAAGTAAAGAAAGACTCAGTCAAAAAAGAGAACTACAGGCCAGTGTCCCTAAGGAACATTGTCACGAAATACTTAATTTTTCCCCTTCATGGGTAAGTCTCTGTAGGTACTGGCCTTAGTGCTGAAATTCAATTCTGAATCCCCTCTAAGCTTCTGAACTACATTTCTTTAATTTCTTGATAATAAGAGATGAACTAAGGGACTTTAGGAAGGCAACATAAGACAAAGGCAACTGGGATGTGAAGAGTTGTGGAGAAAAAAATAGATAACAATTTAACAAGACATGGTTCTCTGCTATGTAATGATTTTCATTCCAGCTGTGTATTGTTTATTTTGAAATGTTCATAATTGTATGTGTATCCTAAATTATTATAATTAATATTAACATATTTCACTAAAGTGTAGAAATGTCACAAAAATGTATCACTTGTACTGAATTAAATCAAGGTTGGACAATGGAAGTTATTAATAATGCAGTAATAGCGACTGAGCTGCCCAGTCTGACAATACAGATAATAAAGAGTTTACCAATCAAAGATAAGTATTTAATATCACAAGATAATAATAGTTCACTACTTTGCACATCTCTATTAAAAATATAACTGTTAAATGGGTCAAAGAAATGCAGTGAAAATACGTAATGGTTTTGTGAATAGATTAAAAAACTGGCCTATACAATTTAAGAAAATAATTCACAGTGGCTCCTTCAAATTCTGAATTTTTTTAATAATCTTGTTAATATGATTTCAAAATATTTTTGTATAGTAGATTTATTATCTTTCTAATTATGGTTACTAAATTACTATAAATATATTGGGCACACAGAACTTAACTTCTATGAATGTTTTATAAGAATAGTTCTACATGATTTCCAGTTAAAAGGAGAAATGTAATTTCAGGTTGGACAGACAAGTTTCTTAATTGTATGCTTTTAATGAACTTCTGGGAAGACCATCAAAGTTTATCAAAAATAGTACCAATTTTTTTTTGTCTTCCTTATTAGAGAGTCTTTGTGTATGTCATTCATATAATGCTTTATCATTTGGGAATTCTATGTTCTTTGTGTATGTCATTCATAAGATGCTTTATCATTTGGGAATTCTATGTAACATAGTTTCAGCAAAAAGCCACATTGCAGGTATCAATGTCATTAAATCAATATTGATACACAATGTAATCTAATAAGACACACTCAGGTTTGTCAGTCATCTGAATAATAGTTCTCTAGAGAAGACAGGCACTGTCAGGTTCTTTTTGAAGCCACTTGGATTTTCTTGAGTCAAAATATATTCTCAGTACATGGTGTCCATAAATAAAAGTAACTATAGTAAACATTCACTAAGGCTTGAAATCATAGTGCTAGAAACATACATATATATACAAAAAAAGAGGTGTATGGATTCCAAATGATAAAGCAATGCACAACTCTTCCTAAGGTAGATCTAACATGCAACCGAATGCTTTCATTTAAGCAAAGTAAACTTTGTCCTAGAAATAAAAATGAAGATTTATTAAAATGAAATGAAATATATAGAATTAGTTGATTTTCAAAAGACAATCTTCTTACTCTTTGAAATTGTTTTTATTTATATCTACTAACTTATCCTCATATTTTATCTCCCCAAATTAATGCTGTATGGAACTGATTTTCCTTTTTAATGATTAAAGTTCCCCTACCTTAGAGCTATAAAAACTGTTCACCATGGATTTTCAGCTGTTGGTTTTCAAATAGAAGTACTATGTTACTTAATTCTCCCCCTGTGCATGTTCAGTTGTTCCACTTTTTTTTTTTTTTTTTTTGAGACATAGTCGCTCTTTGTAGTTCAGGCTGGCCCTGAGCTCAATATGAAGTCAAGCTAAGCCTGGAACTCAGCAATTCTGTCTCTGCCTCCTGAGTGTTGGGATTACAGGAGAGAGCCACCACACCTGGCATTGTGGTATGTGGTACTGATTGCTGGTGGGTGTGACTCACCATGCCCAGTATTGTATGTAGTTACCTTGGATCAAACTCAGAACCTTGCACTTGAGAGGTGGGTGCCAGAACCACAGAGCTAAATCTCCAGCCCTGTTCTACTTTCTTGAATTTCCCATAGACATTAGTGTGAAGATGACAATAGTTTCATAAATGTTTGAGGCACACCATAAGTCTACAGTCAATGTGAAATTATGCCTAGAATATGACATCTGCCACTTTACTGAAAATACCAACTTTACTCAAAAGGAAAAATAAATTCTTAGAAGCTGTCACATCTGAGGCTGAATGATTGGGTCCAGTTTCTACAGTGCTATTCTTTTAAGCACTGGGTATCTTAGGATATAAGTACTAGAGGAATCTTTGAGTTCATGTAGATCAAATTTTACTTTGAAGAAACAAAAAACCAAGGCCCAGAGGAAGGTGTGGCTAGAAAGTTCACACAGTGATTAGCAGGAGAGTTGTAAGTGGGAGCTGGGCAGTCAGTTTCCAAACCTTCCCACATCAATTACTTGGTCAAGGCCAATGACATCATTGGCATTCTGAGCTCTAGGGTTACCAGTTCTTTGTTTATTTCCCTGAGTCATGCTGACACATATTATTAACTTTTATTTAAATCCGTTGACCCCAACACCTGTGGGGTTTAAATTATTCTGATGTTTCCTTCTTTAGGATAACAGAAGCTCAAAGGAAACTTCTTTTAATAATCAAATTCACAAAAGCAATTATTCAGTTTGAAGAATGAAATAAAGTGAATTATGTAGTTTCTATAAAAAGATCCTTTCCATTGGCTTAACACAAAGGGTGAACTTTGCAGAAGTCTATAATTAAATTCTAAATTCTCACTTGGGTTTCCTATTAGGAGACTAGAATTCCAGCTTTTTAAAAGGTGACTTTTTAAAAACAATGACCAAAACTCATCTTTTTCAGTCCAACCTCTCTAATCCTTTCATATAATGCCACTGACGTCACACTCTCAAGTTACTGAATCAAATCTTGGGACTTTGCCACATTGTGACACAAAAGATGGAAAAGGAACAATGGTTTAAATGTTAACACTCAAGTTCAAAGAAAAATGGGAACTGTTAAAGAAGTACAACCACTATGGAGATCAGTGTGGAGATTCCTCAAAAAATTAGGATTAGAGGTCCCTTTTGACCTTGCTATTCCCCTGTTAAGAATATACATGAAATAATTAAAAGATTCATATCACAGTGACACATGTATACCCATGATTATAGCAGCTCAGTTTGTGATAGCTGAATCTTGGAAACAACCCAAATCCCCATCAACTGGAGACTTGATAAAGACTTTTTTTTTTTTAATAGAGTATTGCTCTGCCATAAACAATGATGTTTAAATAGTAAATATTAAAAGGGAAATGGGGTGTGAGGTAAATAATGAGGGGAAAGAAAAAATTGATGTTAAATAAAGGAAACAAAGCTTTTGTATATGGGGTGGGGGTGATAGGGTGGGTAATGGAAGGGAAAAATGAGAATTAAGTTATGTCATATATTGGTACAAATTCTCAGTGTGGAGTATAATTGTGATGTGTATGTATAATGTACCAGCAAATTAAATTAAATTTAAAAAGGATGATAGGTTTGAGTCATTTGTACTCAAATGGATGTACCTTGAGGACATACTCATAAGTAAAATAAATAGGTCACGGGTGTGTAAATACCATACCTTTTCTCTGGTATGTGAAACTGAAAATGTTAAGAAGTCCGAGAATGTTTGATAGACAGAGTAAAATGGAAAATATTCTAAGGGAAATGGGAGGTAGGAATAAATAATGAGGGGAAAGACAAATTTTTGATGGTAAAAAAGGGAAAAAAACTCATGTATAGAAGGGAGGGAATTTTAAGGTGGGCAAAGGAATGAGAAAAATGAGAAATAAGTTATGTCATATTCTGGTACAAATTCTCAATGAGTGTGATCATGATGTGTGTATAAAATGTACTTATATCACAATTTTTTTTGAGACAGGGTCTCACTTTGTAGTTCACACTGGCCCTGAGCTCTCTATGTAGCCCAGGCAAGCCTCAAACTCAGCAATCCTCCTGTCTCTGCCTCCCAAGTGCTGAGATTACAGGTGTGAGCCACCACACCTGGCAGTATCAGAATATTTTTAAATACTTCCTTACTGAGAAAATATAATACACTAAATTATGTATCTGACAATAGTAAAGACAAATTCACATGTGATTATTGTCATCATCATTGTAGGAAGTTAAAAATGAAGAAATCTATGCTGGGCGTGGTGGCTCAAGCCTGTAATCCCAGCACTCAGGAGGCAGAGACAGGAGGATTGCTGAGTTCGAGGCTTGCCTGGGCTGCATAGTGAGCTCAGGGCCAGCCTGAACTACAAAGTGAGACCCTGTCTCAAAAAAAAATGAAGAAATCTATAAAGATGGAGTGAGCACGTCCAAATTAAATGAGTAAAGAGTGTCTCTTACTGTCAAGGAAATAAGCCCTCAAACTCTATAAATCATATTTATTCACATATAGAATAGACAGTGCTATGTATTTTCCCTGCTTATTGAAGCATGCATATATGCAGAATTACTGTAATTAGTAAAAAGGATACATTCAAAATATGTAGAATGTAGTATGTAATTTCCTAAAAAGTATATGAAATTTGATATGTGGTGCTTATGAATGTTATAAATTTATATGTGGCTATCAGAGACTAAATTATCTGAATATCAACACCATAATTTCAAGATCTTTGCTGAATCAGTAAAACAATATCATTGAGATTATAACCAAACAGTAGAATATATGTATATGTATATGTATATGTATATATATATATATATATATATATATATATATATATATGACACCCCTTTCAGCAATTGATATTGGTATTTTATGTAATGGATACATTTTAAAAAGAAAAGATACAAGGAAAATATTCCAAATCATCTTTTCATTGGCTCCTATCAACTTTTTTTTTCTTTTAGAGACAGGGTCTCGCTTTTTAGTTCAGGCTGGCTCTGAGCTCACTAGGTAGCCCAGGCAAGCCTTGAACTCAGCAGTCCTCCTATCTCTGCCTCCCGAGTGGTGGGATTACAGGTGTTAGCCACCACACCCAGCTTCCTATCAACTTTTAAAATACTATCCTGAGATGGAACAATGTCTCTAGGATCTAATAACAATTAAGTAATAGGAAACATATTGTGAAAAAGTGCATAGTGCTCTCTGCTCTCCCAGTCCAGGCCAGACAGTGCGCTGTGCTAAGATGCCTCATACTGCTCAGCACCTTTCCCGCAGCAAAGCTGAATCACCGGCAGTGAAAGGGAGTGAATGAAGTCATCCTGTGGCTGGAAACTCCTCAGGGGCTACTTGGAGGCTGTGAATTCTTAGAAGATGAAGCGTTGAGATGAGAAAGATAATCTTCTGGGTCTGATACTGACACTTACATCTGATCTGTAGAAAAGAAGTGGAGAAATAATGTTTTAAGTTTCCAGGATATTTGAGTCTGTCAGCCAAGGTGCCCACACTTACTGGAAATATGAATTTTCAAAAAAATATTTTTAGTATGTCCTCAAGGTGTATCCATTTGCACGTAAATGAAAGAAACTCCTCATTCTTTATGGCAGAGTAATACTCTATTTTATTTAAAAAAAAACCCACATCTTCTTAATTCCTTTGGGTATATTCCTAGCATGGGAATAGCAGGGCCTTTTTATCCTCTATTACCTGCTGGCATATGTGAAGTTCTAGGGTACAGGTGACCTTCATAAATCTGCTAAACCTATTTCATTCTCCTCCTGTCTCCCTACCTCCTGGATTCCTCACTGACCTCTTATCTCCAAAGGGTTTGGGGGATATATTTACAATCTACATGTTGTATATACATTGCTGATTAATTCTAAATTTTGGCATATGGACATAGAGGTAACTCATAAGCTCAAAGTCTTCAGAACAGAATTTAACAAAACTTTTTATCTTATTTACTGTGTTTAATACCGATATTGGCATTTATGGTATTATGGTAACAAACATGATGTGATTGTTCTGCTCAAATACCTCCCATGATGTGTCAGAACTGAGAACTCTCAATGGTTATTACAGATCCAAGGAGGACCCCCCAGGAAAGTGCCACATCCAAAGGGCCCCAAATACTAGAAAGAGACCTGAAACAAACATTGCCCTGTCATCAGGCAAAGAAGAGTATTAGTAACAATGAAAGAGTAGAAATGAGAAAACACACAAAAAACCAGACACAACAATCACCGCCATAGGGAAATTCAGAGAAAAGGGAAATAGGGCAAACTGAAACTCAAACACCAGGACCCTTGGAGATGGTAACTAAAGCAAATGTGGTAAAATGGAAATCAGAACTCATCTCAGAGATCAAAACAGGGATACTGTCCACAGTGAAATACATCATTAAAGAAGAGATCAGCGAGATGATAGAATCCAAGATAGCAGAAGCAATGGAACATTTTAAATAGCTTCAAGCAGAGCTCCAGGGAATGATGACGGAGAATGAAATCTTGTGCAGTAGGCTGAATGAAGCAGAGAACCGAATCTCAGACCTAGAGGATAGCATAGCAGCCAACGAGCAGGAAATCTATGGAAAAGAGCAAGGGACCATGAGAAATCAATTCAACAGCTTCTAGATGACTCAAGGGAAAAAAAATATGAGACTGATTGGAGTCACTGAGGAAGCAGGAGACAGTGTAAAAGACATAAAAAAGCTACTGTCAGAGATAGCAACAGAAAACTTCACAGGAAAAGAAATGGACATCAGATAAATGAGGCCTATTAGACTCCAAAACACCATGACAAAAAAATCTACACCTAGACATATAATTATCAAGGTTCCAGATGCACAACAAAAGAAGGAAATACTGAAAGCAGTGAGAGAAAGGAAAAAAAAAATCACCTACAAAGGGAAGCCCATTAGGATCACAGCAGACTTTTCAACACAAGCACTCAATGCAATGAGAGTGTGGAGAGAAGTATTTCAAGGATTGCAGGAAAACAACCTCCAACCTAGACTGTTATATCCTGCAAAACTATCTTTCAGAATAGATGGGGAAATAAGATACTTCTATGATAAAGAACACCTGAAAAACTTCAGAAATAGGAAACCTGCACTCCAAAACATCCTAAAGAACATCTTGGAAAGAAAAAAAACACAGAAAATTCCATACCCATGAGACCCAGGAGAGTGAATTCATTGGGGCAAACAAGAAACTAAATAGAAAAGGGGAAAAGCAAGGAAAAAAAGAAGGAAGAAAAGGGAAACATGGCAGCTCTGAATATGTCCATATCAGTCATAAACATTAATGTCAATGGGCTCTGTGGGCCAATTAAGAGACACAGACTAGCAGATTGGATCAAGAAGCAAGATCATACAATTTGCTGCATACAGAAAACACACCTAATTCAGAAGGAAACCCATAGACTGAAAATAAAAGGTTGGAAAACAATCCTGCATGCCACAGGAAACTCCAAAAAAGCAGGAGTGGCTAACTTGTTTGCAGATAAAATAGATTTCAAACCCAAACTGATTAAAAGACATAAAGAAGGCCACTATATTCTCATATGGGAAACTAACCAAGAGAAAGAAATAACGATCATAAATATTTATGCACTGAACTCTAATACACCCAACTACATAAAACAAACATTACTGGACATGAAAAGCCAGTTATCCATGAATACAATAGTAGTAGGGGACTTTAATACTCCACTGTCACAAATTGACAGTCAACTGGACAAAGAATCAATAAGGAAATACTTGAGCTAAATCAAACTTTGGAGCAAATGGACTTATTAGATGCCTACAGAACTTTTCACACTACAAAGTGAGAATATACGTTCTTCTCAACTGCTCATGGATCATTCTCCAAAATAAATCACATTCTAGTCCATAGAACAAGCTTAAGTAAATGTAAATGAATCAGAGTTATACCCTGCATACTATCAGACCATAGTGCCTTGAAAGTGGAGCTGAAGAGCAGGAGAACCTCCAACATCCTCACAAACACATGGAAATTGAACAATACTTTCTTAACCAACCGATGAGCCACAAAAGAAATTAAAGAACAAATTAATCAGTATGTACAATTAAATGAAAATCCCAGCACAACCTACAGTAATTTATGGGACACAATGAAAGCAGTTCTGTGAGGGAAATTCATAGCAATGAATTCCTACACTTGGAAAATAGAGCATACTGAAATAAATAATATAATGATGAACCTCAGACAATTAGAAAAAGAGGAGCAAAACAAACCCAAAGCACATACTAGAGAGGAAATTATAAGGATCAGAGCAGAAATTAATGCAATGGAGACAAAGAGAACAATACAAAGAATGAACAAATCAAAGAGTTGGTTCTTTGAAAGGATAAATAAGATCTACAGACCCTTAGCCAACCTTATCAAACAAAGGAAGGAAAAGGCTCAAATCCATGCTATAAGGAATGAAAATGGGGAAATCAGCACAGACCCAGAGAAAGTCCAAAGGATCATATATACGTACTTTGAAAATCTATACTCCAGGAAGATGGAACATCTAGAAGATATGGATAGATTCCTAGCCACATATGAACTTCCAAAGCTGAACCAAGAGGATATTAAAATGTTAAAAAAAACCTATATCAATCTAGGATTGAAAATGTAATAAAAAACCTACCAACAAAGAAAAGCCCTGGTTGTGACAGCTTCACTGCTGAATTCTACAAAACTTAAATCATTCTTTGAAGCAACCATCACCTTGATTCCAAAGGCAGGGAAAGATCCCACAAAAAAGAAAATTATAGGCCATTCTCTCTAAAGAACATTGATGCAAAAATTCTCAATAAGATACTTGCAAACAGAATACAGAGAGTTATCAAGAAAGTCATACACACTGATCAAGTCGTATTTATTCCAGGGATGCAAGGCTGGTTCAACATATGTAAATCAATCAATGTAATACACTATATTAACAGACACAAGCACAAAAACCAGATGATTATCTCAATAGAGGCAGAAAAAGCATTTCACAAAATCTAACACCCATTTTTAATCAAAACCCTACAGAGAATTGGAACCACTGGACTTTATCTCAATGTAATAAAAGGTATTTATGAGAAACCAACAGCCAGCATCATACTCAATGGACAAAAACTGAAAGCTTTTACACTAAGGTCAGTCACAAGACAAGGATGCCCGCTGTCACCACTCTTTTTCAATACAGAGTTGGAAACACTAGCCATAGCAACCAGGCAGGATAAAGATATAAAATGAATAAAGATAGGAAAGGAAGAAGTGAAACTCCTAAAAACCCAACCAAAAGACTGCTAGTCTTAATTACCAAATTTGGTAGTGCTGCTGGATACAGGGTCAATGCTCAAAAATCAACAGCCTTTGTCTACAAAACCAACAGACTCACTGAAAGAGAAATTGGGGAGTCAATCCCTTTCACAGTAGCACCCAGAAAAATAAAATATCTGGGAATCAACCTAACAAAGGAAGTGAAAGTCCTCTAGTCTGAAAACTGTAGGACTCTGAAAACTGAGATAGAAAAAGAAATCCGAAAATGGAAACATATCCCTTGTTCCTGGGTAGGGAAAACCAACATCCTCAAAATGGCTATGCTCCCACAACTACTATTCAGATTCAGTGCAATTCCTATTGAAATACCAACACTATATTTCACAGAGCTAGAGAAAATAGTACAAAAATTCATCTGGAAACATAAGAAACCTAGAATAGCAAAAGCAATTCTAAGCAACCATGAAATGGCAGGTGATACCACAATCCCTTAATTAAAACTCTACTATAAAGTCGCTGTGATTAAAAACTGCATGGTACTGGCAAAGGAACAAACCCAAGGACCAGTGGAATAGATTAGAAGACTCAGAAACAACTTCAGATACACTAAGCCACCTTATTTTTGACAAAGGAGGCAAACATCCCCAATGGAGGAAAGACCTCCTCTTTAACAAATGATGCTGGAAATACTGGGGTTTAGCCTGCCAAAAGCTATAGCTAGACCGATCTCTTTCATCATATACAAAACTAAACTCACAATTGATATGAGACTTAAACATTAAAACAGAAACAATAAGCCTGCTGGAAAACAGATTAAGTAAAACTCTTGGAGACATTGGCTTAGGCAGAGACTTTATGAATCAAACCTCTAGAGAACAAGAACTAGCAGAAAGAATCAACAAATGGGATCTCATCCTACTGAAAAGCTTCTGCACAGCAAAAGAAGTCACTGGCACTGCTAAAAGACAACCAGCAAGATGGAAAAAAAATCTTTATTAGCTGTTTATCATACAAAGGGCTATTATCTACAATATATAAAGAACCCAAACAGATCAGCCTCCCCAAGTTTAAAGACCCAATTTAAAAATGGGCATCTGAAATGAACAGACACTTCTCAGAGGCAGAAGTCAAAGCAGCCAAGAAGCATCTGTAGAAATGTTCAACATCACTGGTCATTCGAGAGATGCAAATGAAAACAACACTGAGATTTCATATCACTCCGCAAAGAATGGCTGCTATCACACAATCAACCAACAATAAATGCTGGCATGGCTGTTGGGAGAAAGGAACCCTTCTCCACTGTTGGTGGGATTGCAGACTTGTGCAACCATTGTGGAGATCCGTGTGGAGATTTCTCAGAAAACTAGGACTAGGGGGTCCCATTTGACCGTGTTATCCCTCTGCTAGGAATATACCCAAAAGAATTTTAAAAATCACATTGGAAAGACAGATGTACACCCTTGTTCATAGCAGCTCAGTTCATGATAGCTCAATCTTGGAAACAATCCAAATGCCCATCAACTTGAGACTGGGTAAAGAAGATGTGGGTTTTTTTTTTAATAAAATGGACTATTAATCTGCCATAAAGAATGACAAGATCGATTCATTTATGTGCAAATGAAGACACCTGGAGGATATACTAATAAGTTAAATGAATAGATCACAGATAGACAAATACTGGATTTTCTGTTTAACATGAACACCTGTAGATGCAAATGAGCTCTAGAAAGTATGACAGCTTTTATAGAGTGTGAAATTTCCATAGGAAATTTGCAGTGGGAATTAATGAGGGGAAGGAATAAATATGATTCAGAAAGTAAATAAAAGAATATGTATAAAGGGGGTGGTGTGGTGTGGGTGGGTAGGGATATGGGTAAAAATGAGAATTAACTTGTGTCATATACTGGTACAAATTCTCCAATTCTATATGTGATTGTGAGATGTATATAAATTGTATCAATAAGGAATTCAATTAAAATATAAATCAACATTCCACAGTCAATTAGAATACACATAAAAGGAAAAATTTAAAATAGAACAAAGTTACATCACTTGTTTGGAAATGTTCATACAGACAAATATGCATCTAAAGCAAGTCAAGTACAAAATCTAGGATGGAATTTCTATAAATAAATTTGTATGAATAGACAAAATGTACTTTTTATTACCAGAATCAATGTTTTATAAGAGTTTTTAGTATTGATTAAACAACACTGTTATTTTGTTTCATTGTTTTCTGGAAAAGAACACTTGGATGAACAAAAAACAACAAAGTGTCAGATAAAATTAGTGAGTAACTTAAATTAGCAGGTGTCTGATTCTTTCTAGATCCAAATCTAAAGTCAAATGTTTTGCTTTGAGGTTTTAAAAAATTCTCATAAATTCCTCCCTATATTAAAAAAGAAAATGCCATGCAGTCCTCCAACTTATTAGTACAGTTTACCTTAGTTTATGCCCTACTCAAGACTTGTTTTTCTCATTCATTAAGTGACAGAAAGGTATTTTAGATCTCCAAAATCCAAAAACAATATCTAATCCAAAATATTTGCCATCAGCGTTTCAGCAAGTCATTTGGCAGCAAAAGTGGACTGAGCAAATGAGATCCAATTTTTGGTCTTATCCTTATATTTCTACATTTACTTTTGCAGTGAATGTGTTAAGATATTTGATCATTCTTGAATTACTGCATATAAGTAATAGAATGTCAGTAAGAATCAGAAGAGAATTGCTCTTAGCACTTAGTCCATTGATTATAAATTATAAATGTGTAATTTTCAATGCATTTAAATTATGAATTTATGTGAAATTGAAAGATCAAACATAGTCAAAATACTTCTAGAGACAAAGAAACAGTACAGCATAATAATGAAAATATTAGACCCCGGAGCCAGACTCCCCAGCTCATAATCTCATGCCTGATTCCTCAGCTGTCACTGAAACTTGCTGCTTCTATATTTCTTATTTATAAAATTAAAAGATTCAAAGAACCTAACTTGTAATGTCGTTTTGGTCATTACATACGTTAATATTTATACAAGCCTTAGAATAAGCCCTGGCACAAAATAAATTCATAATTATTAATTCCAAATAATGAATTAAGGAAGTTGAGAAATTGCCCCAATGTTACATTTTAATTTGGATTATGTGATGGTGGCATAGAAACAGAACAAAATCACTACAAAGACAGAGTAGGAGATGAGACAGACTCATGCTTGGAAAGCACTTGATGTACAACTAAGTAACAATAACATGATTAAAACTGGATAATGTGAAAACTAGCCTGGGATCGAACTCAAGACTGAATTCACAAGGCAAGAGCAGTCTTGCTGAGCTAAATCCTTGGTCCTTAGGTTGAATTTTTTTTACCTTATGATATAAAATTCAATTTAACCTGAATAATTTTGAAAAGTGAAAATTAAACTTTAAAATTTCTACCAAAAGTTATAGGTACAAGTCTTTCTGGCTTGTACTCAAAACATGAAATTTATTTTTTTAAATAGATGATATGAAAATTAAGAAAGTTCATTTATCACGAGATGATTTATTTATTTATTTTTGCAGTACCAGGGATTGATCTTAGACCTTTCTGCTTCCAAATTAGGCACAGTGCCATTTGATCTAAATCCCTGGCACTCTCATGAGATATTTTAAAGGAAGCAAAACAAGTATTGAGAAATCACTTGTGAAAGAATATGTGTACTGAAATCCTATATGTTAAAATAATGTGGATAATTTATACCATGAACAAAATATGAATATATATATATCAATAAAATGTATGTATGGACAATAAATGTGAAATGTATACAATTGTACAGGTAATTTAGAGACTATGTAATCACACTACTCCATCCTTTTATATCTTATCTATCCTTCCTATCTCTTTCAGTGTTTTTCCTTCTACAACAGCTTACTATTGCTTACCTGTCAATATCATCATCAAGAACAACTGGAAATTTGTTAATTCTTATGAATTGGGAAATGATTCATTGATACCTTTTCTTTTTAACTACAAGAACAATGCCTACAGAAAGGCATCAGTTTTTAATCTCTGTTTTTAACATTGAATAAAATGAACCTTAAAGATTTTATGACACAACTAAGACTTTACAACTTACAAGAAGATCCAGCATTTGAAGTCAAATCTTACAGTTTCAATTCTTATACACTTTTACTGTCTTAAGTTCCCAAACCCAGTTCAAAAGCTGAAATGCTGAAGCAGGCACCTTTAATGTCAACATTTTAATAAAAATACCAATCATCTTCCTGCTCCAAATATCAGTCTACTACTCTATCCTTTCTTTTTCTGTACACCTTTTAAAATTATATTTGACAAACACTAACATAATATAATAATTCATTAATCATGGTGAACTGGTTTATATATTGTATGGTGATCTTTTTTTATTTATTTAGTGTAGTGGTACATTATATATACACATCACATTTACACTCAACATTGAGAATTTGTACCAGTATATGACATAACTTAATTCTCATTTTCCCCTTCCCCTATCCACCCTACAATCCCCTGCCCCTATATACACAAGCTTTGATTCCTTTTGTTTAACCATCATTTTTTTTCTTTCCCCTCATTACTTACCCTTAAACCGTGTTTCCCTTTGAATTATGTACTATTTCACAATATCTACCATGCATTTTAGAACTCACTTACATCTTTAGTTTCTCATAACATAGAAAGATATTTACACATCTGTGACCTATTTATTTCACTTATGAGTATGTCCTTGAGGTACATCCATTTGAATATAAATGACTCAACCTCATCATTCTTTATGGCAGAGTAATACTCCATTTTATATTTTAAAAAAACACATCTTCTTTATCTAGTCTAGAAACTTCCTCTTCCTCTCCTCTCCTCCTTCACCAGCTTCCTTTCCCATTTCCAGAAATCTACCTTGTTTTTTTATCACCTTTTATTAATTCTCTTTAACTTATTTATATTTTGGGTTTCTCATATATAAAACTATATAATGTCTAACCCTTTTTATGTGTTTTGTTTTACTTAGCCTTATGTTATCATGGTTCATCATTTTTTTATATAAGACTCAAAATTTTGGTATTCTACTTTATTCAGATATCATATTTTCTTCAACCATTCACCTATTGATGGGAATATAGAACATTTTCATAATTTAGCTATTATGACTTATGCTGCTATGAACTTGGGTATGCATGTGTCACTGTAAAATGACGTGTTTATTTGGGAATATACCCAAAAGAGTTATAAATAGGTCAAATAGAATTCTGTTTTTTTTTTTTGAGAAATCTCCACATTGATTTTCATACTGTTTGTACTAGTTTACACCCCACCAAAAATGTACAAAGATCTCTTTTGTTACAAACTCCCCAGCACTTAAGTCTTTGATGATAGCCATTCTACTGAAATAAGATGGATTATAATTGTGAACAAGTGGCTGTAAGTTGCATTTCTCAAAAGGCCAAAGACAGTGAGAATTTTTTCATGTCTCAACTTTTCTTTGATTAATGTATTAATTTTAATTTGTAAATTTATATGGTCTTTAGTTTTGGAGATCCAGTATTTTGGGTTCCTTATATTTCTAGATAAGTCTTTTATTTGTGGAGTAACTAACACAATTTTTCTTTCTATTCTGTAGGTTGTCTTTTCATCCTTTTTTTCTGTTTCTTTTACGTGCAGAAGCTTTATAATTGGATGTCACCTCACTTTTTGGTTGTTGGTATTATTTCTCATGCAATTGGGGTTCTATTCAGAATGTCCTTGCCTACGCTTATGTTTAAGAGCCTGAGTCTTAGCAGTCATATCTTCCAGCAGTTTCAGTATTTCTGCTTTGTAGATGTATTTATGCATCTTGACAATTCAATAGAGGAGGAAAGATACGTGTCTAGATTCATTCTTCTGCAAATGAATATCTGGTTTCCCAGTGCTATTTGTTAAGGGAGTGTCGTGTCTTTCTTCAGCATCTGTTTTTAGGTCTATAGTAAAAAAATAGATGGCTACAGTGGTAGGAGATAGGAGATTGTTTCTGCATTTTCAATTCTATTGCATTGGTCAATATGTCTGGGTTTGTGGCAGTATCATGCTCTTTATCACTGTAGCTAAAACAATTAAGTAAGAATCCAATTAGCATATTTAAATAATTTTGATAGGCACACATACCATATTACATTTATCATATTCTATGAATAGGAAAGGTATGGAGTAGGTAAAAAACAATATGCAGTGACTTAAACATAAATGTTAGGGTAACCAATATGGTGAGATAGTCATAAAATAAAATGAAATTTAAAGTTTGTATTTCATATGAATTCTAATATATGATTCTATTAGTCTTAACTAGTTAAAACAGCCACTATTTATTTTAATTTCCACTTGATTTATTTCATTTTAAGTGTTTTTCCCCAAAGTTTTAAAATTTATTCCCCATGTATTTGACGTTAGGGCACAGAATATTGAATAATTTCAATGAATTTCTAGTAAAAATACTTCTTACAAATGTAAACGCCTTTCAAGTTTCAGAATCAGGCAAAAAAAGCCTGGAGTTTATATGTGTCATAAATCCTGAATTATCTTTTCCAAGAAGTTGTTCACGACTAACACAGGTGTGGTGCGCAAAAGATGGGGAGAGTTTTCCTTGTGTGTGAAGGAATAGGGAGCCCTGCACTCAGCTGCGAGCCCAGTGACTTTATCAAACAAAGCTGAAAATCTGGGTTGCTTTAGTTTCTGTCCAAAGAAAATATTTTGATTCCTGGCAAAGCATCCTTTTCCATATAATATTTATTTTTTATTACCAAGAAACTCTAAATTCATGTTTTCTGATGTAAATCATATATATGCACAACAAAATTGACTGATATTTCATTTATTATTATTACTAGGACTGTTCATGATTTTCTTATATGTCAGATATCTACCTAAAATTGTAGTTACTACAGCCCCATCAGCCCATCTTGAGTTTAGACAATGAAAGGTGAGTTAAATAGGCTAAAGGGGCATTTTGATTTTCTCAAATGTAATTCTTGTCTTTATTTCTGATCCATTACTTTCCTTCATACATTGTATTTTTGTTAGTATTTTTTCCGTAGAAAACAATGATTAATTTGTCATATTTTCAATACAGACTCCAAAATATATATATCATGATTCTCATGAACCCAGAAACTCATGAGTTGAGCATTCATGACTAGACCTATCATAGGTACATGTGCCCTCTTGGTAAAATGAAACAAAATGGAACATCAACATCAACAAAAACAATATCTCTATATTATGCTTATTAAGTGGAGGATCTCTGGGTTCATGCATGCAGCATAGGCAAACACTGGCCATAAGATTTGTTGTTGAAATCAATTTTTTGATGGATGTTGAAATTTACAACAGCTAAAAGAATAAGCACTACTCTATGTTTTCTTATTTTGGGGGGGTGGGGGGTGTCTCACTATTTCAGGCTGACCCTGAACTCATTATGTAGCCCAGGCTACCCTGAACACACAGCAATCCTCCTGCCTCTGACTCCCTTGTTCTGGGATTAAAGGTGTGCGTCAGTACACCAGGCAACTACTCTATGTTTAAAAAAAAAATTCCACATAAGGAAGAATTTTCACCCCTGTTTCAGCCTTCCCTCCTTACAGTATCCCAGTAACAGCAGTCTATACACAATTGACTTAAAATACCCTTTAAATAATGTCCTCATAAGGCATTGCATAACCATTTTATTGCACTTTCACAGGGTAACTGTTTTCATTGTCTTTTTAAGCAAAACCAGGAACAAGAAAGAAATGAAAGGATGGAGTCTGATGCAGTTCATATTTTTTGTGAAATCTGGAAAATATAAAATCAAAACTGAGAGAAAATCTTTCTCTCAGTTTATCTATTTTTGCAGTGAAGTATAGGAAACTTAAAAAGATTCAGAGACACAGGTTAACTTGTGTCATGCTATGTGATTCCACTATAAATTATCTTTCCATTTGTAGCCAACAAATATTCTAGAGAGAATCCTTGAAGACTCCATAAACCTTGTGTTTCTTCTCAAAGTTTATACCACTAATTTAAGTATATATTAGTGTATCTTTTCTACAACAATTATTACTATGGATCTTTAATGGTAGTTAACTTTAACTTTATTTTTATTTTTGAATCTTTATTGGTACATTGTATATACACACTAAGATCACACTCAATATTAACTTTCTCATATCAGTGAAAATATATGATATTTACACATCTGTGACCTATTTATTTCACTTATGAGTATGTCCTGAAGTTACACCCATTTGAGTATACATGACTCAATCTCATCATTCTTTATTACAGAGTAATATTCCATTCTATATTAAAAAAACACATCTTGATCAGTTTCCAGTTGATGGGTAGTTTCCAAAATTTAGCTATCACAAACTGAGCTTCTATAAACATGAATGCACATATGTCTCTGCAGTATGAATCTTGTAATTCTTTCATGTACATAGCTATCAGGGGAATAGCAGGGTCAAATGGGATCTCTGATTCTAGTTTTTTGAGGATTCTTCACACAGCTCTCCATAGTGGTTGTACCAATCTACATTCCCACCAACAGTGGAGATGGGTTCCTTTTTCTCCACACCACAGCCTCACCATCATTTTTTGCTGGCTAATTTCTAGATAGCAGCCATTCTTTGTGGAGTGAAATGAAATCTAATAACTTTAATTTTAATACCATGTGACATGTCAAAACTGGTATTATAAACATCATCTCATTTAATCTTCACAAAACTATATTGAGATGAATATTACTGTGACAACTGATATCAGTAAATATGAAATAGCTCCTAGACTTACGTGTTGAGGGCTCAATTCCCAGGCAGCAGCATTCAAAGGTGTGACCTAGAAGGATGACTGAGTTGTTAAAATTTTAACTTCAGGGCTGGAGGTTTATCTCAGTGGTTCTGCTGCCTGCCTAGCAGGAACAAGGTCTCTGGTTCAGTCCCTGTTAACCACATATAACAATACGAGATGTGGTGACTCACATCGCCCACCAGCAATCAGTACCATACATCACAGTGCCATGCATAGTGGCTCATGCCTATAATCCTAGCACTCAGGAGGCAGAGGCATGAGGATTGCTGAGTATGAGGCTTGCCTGGGTTACATCGTGACTTCAGGCCCAGCTTGAACTACAAAGTGAGACCCTGTCTAAAATAATAATAATAATAATAATAATAATAATAATAATTTTAACTTCCTCAGTGCATCAATCCATTATTATAAATTGATAGCACTTTTACTAAGATTTTATGTTCATTGCTACTATTTGCAGTACCTAATTATTAATTTCCTCATGGGGAGTTTGTCCATACACAAGACACATTTTAAATCCTTGAGAGGTGATGGAAACCTCTCTCAAGGAGTGGAGACAGTAGATAATAGTGGGGTGACCTGGGGAAACTTCTGTAGGCCCACCATCATGTCTCTATCTCTGCTACTTTCTCTGCTTCCCTGGGGCCATGTGCCAAGCAGTTCTATTCCTTCTTCCCCTGGTGCTGTGATGTTTCTCCCTTGTCATAGTCCTAAAAGCAGAAGAAGCTGTTTTGCTCTTTTACATCCCATTTGTCAGTTATCTTAGCACAATGCTGAAGTGCTGACTGGCCTAAACTCCATTTTTCACATAAGAGGTTTTATTTTGGGTGGTAGAAAAAATATTCTAGCGTTGTGCATCTTGATATCTGAGTGGAGACAATCTGACTCCAGAGGTGAAATTCTTAATGAGCACAACCTGTGAACATTAGGAAACAGTCTACAATACTTCTATGGTTTCTCTTTGTGCTTGTATTTTTTTCTGGCTGAAATAGCTAACTGGATTTTAGTTATGAGAAACATCAATGTGGTACTGAGGGACACTGTAAAAAGTAACTGATGGTTACAACCAAAAGGTGGGAAGGTCCTGAACACAAAGAGCAAGGTGACATCTTGGAAGACAGCAAAAAGAAGAAAAACACGAGAAAATGTGAGATTCAAGGTACAATCTTTGAACCAGAAAACCATGGAAAAACATATTGAAGACAAAACCAGAAAAATAATCTCTGATATATGAGTGAATTCTGCAATGTTGTTAGTAGCATTGGCCTGATAATGATTTCTTGGCTTTTATAATGACATTGTGGTTATATATGACATTAACATTAGGATAATCTAAGTGAAAAGTGTGTAGGAATGTTGTACTACTTTTGCAACTTCTCAGGAAGTCTAATTTCATTTAAAAGTAAATGTTTAAAAAGTATCAATAAATAGAAAAGTTTTGCCTTTTTTACTGAAACCAAAGTCCTTATTTTTCTCTTTCCTAGAGCGTAGTACATTTTGATCAAAAATAGATATTTTCTACTTAATAAATACACCAGACAATTTACTAATATTGAATACTATGCTATTTTAACTTGTGAGCACCTTGCTCAAAGAAATATCTTAGTCCAAAATTTTAATTATGTGAGTGGATGATAGGCAAAGCAATCCTCAAGGCAGTAGCTTATTGAGTTAAATCACGCAAATGAACTGAACTTGAGAAATACTACCTACACATGAAGGTTGTCAACAACATAATTTGCATAAAAATTACATTAAGACTTTCTAATAAGAGTGAGTCATTGACAATATCCCATCAAGGAAATAGTCATTTTAAGAATATCAGTTTTTAAAGAATAATATTTAATATAAGTTAGCAAGCCTTATATTGACTAAAGGGAAGAAATTGTGGGAAAATATAATTCTGTGAAATCTATATATAAATCAACAGATGAAGATAAAAGCACACGTGGAAAGAAAGGCTTTTTGAAAGAAAGTTTCTGTGAGATTTAACCTTAGGCTTAGAGACTTCTATGTGGACTGTCTTATGACATTCAGGAAAGAAAATCCTTCTAATCAAGAGTAAGATGAGTTCTCAGCAACAAAGGCTATTATGGCATGGATTGGGTTCAAGTCAGTTAACAAATAATTTAGGCAATAAATGTGTTTAAAAGTTATAGGAACCAGGTTCCTTTTTGCCTTAATATTCTCACTGATTAATTTCTACATCCTTGGGCAATTAATTACCATGTTTTCTAATACCTCCATCACAGATAATGGCTTTTAGTACTAAATTATTATTATTATCCTGTAGTGTTCTAATATGTGTGTGTGAATATTTTAAGGTTTTAGAAGGAATGTATAAATCTTTTCTATGTCAGGTAGCAAGAATCCTTTGGTTTGTTAGAAAAAAGCAAAAAAAGTATAACATCAGGACAACTTTTAAGATTTTTGAAAGTATTCAGCAGGTAAGAGAAAATGTTAAAAATGCTCTGTAGGACAGCTATTTAGAGGAACACAATATCCATATATGTATGTATGTATGTATGTATGTATGTATGTATGTATGTATGTATATATATATATATATATAATGTTCTTATTCAACAATATAATGATATAATATTAAGAAGAAGGGTAGAGATTCTTCACTGAAAACTCTTCCTTTTGGTCTCAGAGATGCATGATAAGTGACATGGCCAGGGTAAGAGCCCCAGCAAGCCTTTCCATTCCCAGTGCAGAGGACTCAGGTCTGCCGACTGGCCCTGCTCCATCCTGGAGACTTAGGTAACCCCTGGGCACCATTCCATTCCCCGCTTGGAGAACTGAGGCCTGCCGACCGGCCCACTCCACCCTGGAGCCTTGCAGGAGGACTTGAGTACCCCTGGGCAACATCTCCACAGTGGAGGATTGAGGCCTGCCTGCTGGCCCCCACTGCACCCCAGAGCTGCATCGTGAGGACCCAGGCTGGAGAGGAGCAGGAGCCATTTCCTGTATCCACACTGCAGCTGTGACAAGAAACCAGGCAAGATTAACAAAAGGGAATATAGCTACTATTTTGCTATCTACTCCTAGATCCCTCTATTCACCTCTTGTCCCCACACCCTCTCCTATCTTCCTGTCAGAAGCAATAGCCAGAAGTAAAAGACTCTTAGGCTGCCTTATTTCTTCTTCTGTACTAGTATAAGAAGGTGTGCAAAGTCTCCATTGGTCTTACAGCATACAGTTAGTACTGTTTTATATATGTCCTTTTATCCTCTATTACCCACTGGCATATATGAGGTACTCAAGTCTAGGTTATCTTTATGAATCTGCTAACCCTATTTCACTCTCCTCCTGAATGCCTATCTCCCTGATCCCCAGTGGCCTTTTATCCCCAAAGGCTTCTGGGGGTACATTTATAATCTACATGTTATATACACATTGCTGATTAATTCTAAATTTTGGCATATGGACATGGAAGTAACTCATGAGCTCAAAGTCTTAGAATAGAAATTAACAAAACTTTTCATTTTATTTACTGTGTGTAATGCTGATATTGGCACTGACTGTATTATGGTAACAAAGATGATGTGATTGTTCTGCTCAAATTCCTCCCATGATGTGTTAGAACTGAGAACTCTGAAGGGTCATTACAGATTCAAGGAGGACACCCCAGGAAGGTGCCACATCCAAAGGGCCCCAGATAATGGAAAGAAAGAGACATGCAACAAACATTGCCATGTCATAGGAAAAGAATCAAACAAATAGCATTAGTAACAACAAAAGTAGAAATGAGAAAATATACAAAAAATCAGACACAAAGATCACTGCCACAGGGAAATGAAGAGAAAAGGGAAATAGGGAAAACTGAAACTAAAACACCAGGACTCTTGGAGATGGTAACTAAACGAGATGTAGTAAAATGGAAATCAGAACTCGTCTCTGAGATCAAAACAGGGATACTGTCCACAGTGAAAGACATCATTAAAGAGATCAGTGAGATGATAGAATCCAAGATAGCAGAAGCAATGGAACCTTTCAAACTGCTTCAAGCAGAGTTCCCAGGAGTGATGAAGGAGAACCAAAGCTTGTGAAGTAGGATGAATGAAGGAGAGAACCGAATTTCAGACCTAGAGGACAGCATAGCAGCCAATGAGCAGAAAAGATATAATCTTAGAAAAGAGCAAGGGACCATGAGAAATCAATCCAACAGCTTCTAGATGGCCCCATCAAAAATAATATAAGACTGATTGGAGTCACTGAGGAAGCAGGAGACAGTGTAAAAGACATAAAAAAGCTATTGTCAGAGATAACAACAGAAAACTTCACAGGAAAAGAAATGGACATACAGATAAATGAGGCCTATAGGACTCCGAAAAACCATGACATAAAAATATCTACACCTAAACATATAATTATCAAGGTTCGAGATGCACAACAAAATAATGAAATACTGAAAGCAGTGAGAGAAAGGAAGAAGATCACCTACAAAGAGAAGCCCATTAGGATCACAGCAGTTTTTTCAACACAAACATTCAACTCAAGGAGAGCCAGGAGGGAAGTATTTCAGGCATTGCAGGAAAACAACCTCCAACCTAGACTGTTGTATCCTGCAAAACTATCTTTCAGAACAGATGGGGAAATAAGATACTTCCATGAAAAAGAACACCTGAAAAACTTCAGAAATAGGAAACCTGCACTCCAAAACATACTAAAGAACATCTTGGAAAAAAACACAGGAAATTTCATACCCATGAGACTCAGGAGAGTGAATTCATTGGGGCAAACAAGAAACTAAATAGAAAAAGGGAAAAGCAAGGAAGAAAAGAAGCAAGAACAGGGAAACATGGCAGCTCTGAATATGTCCATATCAGTCATAACCATTAATGTCAATGGAATCAATGTGACAATTAAAAGACACAGACTAGCAGACTGATCAAGAAGCAAGATCCTACAATCTGCTGCATACAGGAAACAGAACTAATTCAGAAGGAAACCCATAGACTGAAGATAAAACGTTGAAAAACAGTTTTCTAAACCACAGGAAACTGCAAAAAAGCAGGAGTGGGGCCAGAGGATTCGCTTAGTGGTTCCAGCGCCTGCCTCGCAAGCACAAGGTCCTGGTAACGACATAAAATGCTGGGCATAGAGACTCTCACCCACCAGCAATCAATACCACATACCACATACCACAGTACCGGGCATGGTGGCTCATGCCTGTAATCCCAGCACTCGGGAGGCAGAGACAGGAGGATTGCTGAGTTTGAGGCTTGCCTGGACTACATAGTGAGCTCAGAGCCAGCCTGAAGTACAAAGCCAGACCCTGCCTAAAAAAAAAAAAAAAAAAAAGCAGGAGTGGCTATCTTGTTTGCAGATAAAATAGATTTCAAATCCAAACTGATTAAAAGAGATAAAGAATATCACTATATTCTCGTGCAGGGAACTATTCAAGGGAAAGAAATAACAAGCATAAATATTTATGCACCGAACTCTAACGCACCAACTATATAAAACAAACATTACTGGACATGAAAAGCCAGTTATCCATGAATACAGTAGTAGTAGGGGATTTTAATACTCCATTGTCACAAAGATGTTGTAGAGTTATAAGAGGTTGCAAAGGTTAACTTAATTTTGAAATCAAAAGTATGCTTCCTAAAATGAATGGTACCTGGTGAATAAACGACATTCTGAACTTCCTTTTAAAACTTCATTGATTGTTTTCTGCATATTATTTGCTAAATGAATAAAAAAAATCCTGCAGGCTCTGACTCAGAAGGAAGGAAGTCTGTTTATGCATTTTTCACTCAAAATGTACCTGATTTTATTGCAGAGTTGTTCTTTGTTTACGGATCTTAAAAGAAACAAGTTATGTTCCTGAAATCTAGATCTCTAGGGATTTATCAGGACTAAGAAGTACATCTTCTGCCTTCATGATTTAGATCTACAGTTTCCTAGAATAATAATTATCATTTTCTAAGTGATAATGGGAGATAAAATGTCTTATTTGAAGAACATTTATGTGGGTATTGCTGTTTTTTCTCATCTGTTGGAAGAAAACACGGAAAAGAGAATCATGTCAACAAAATCTTAGTTTCCATAGAGCCTATGATCATTTAGATATTTCTGCCAGACTCAGATCTCTATGGGCTCATGTTTTAATCCTAAATGATAAATGAAAAGTTTCCCTTAAAATGTCCACAACAATACGAGGCTCCTGAGTGACTGTGAATATTTACTTGGAAAAGTAAAACAATAAAATTAAGAGAAGCTTTTCTTTTCTGGAGGATCACACATGCCTGTTTGTTGTTGTTGTTGTTGTTGTTGTTGTTGTTTTGTTTTGTTTTATCACACTGGGGACTTCCAAAAGACATCAGTGAAACTTGAAAGTTCAAACATCAATTGATTGAGTACGGATGTCCTCTGGGGACATTCTAAGGGCAATTAAGGCAGGAAAGGTCTATTGTGGCAGAAATATACAGGGATTTTCCTAGTGATGGAGCAAGAACAGCATAGTGAGCTGAACAAACTTTGACAAGTATATGACTTAGGTTTGAATTCTGTTTCATTCAGTTAAGAAGTGTATAGCTTACATAAATGGCTTTTTAGAGAGTTATTTTGTCATTCATCTGATGAATCTTTTGTGTATATTTCATGGATTTACTATAAAAAAGAGACAACAGATTGCATAAAGAACCTTGCTTTTTAAATTAAAATGTTACTTTTCTCTTCTTTCCATATCAGTTTAAAATCAGTGACAAGAAAGATAACGCAAATAAGTAGAGAATCTAAATAACCAAAATAATAAAGTCTACATAAAATGTAAAGACTAATCAAGAGGCAGTAATATGCTAAGCAACATGTCTTGGATCTAATGACAATATTGATGGGTGTAGAAAGAGCTACAGAAGGAAATAATTATAGAGAAAAAATAAATTTAAATAGGACAATTTTGAATGCAAAAGAGGAGCAAAAGAACTGTAGAAAAGTTACAGTGTACAAAAATACACCCATCTATTAGTTTACTAAGAATATTTAGAAATACTGTGTAGTTTATTGTCAAGGAAAACTTTACATTTAAATTTATTTCTTAGGTGACAAATAACTATGCATATTTGTGAGTTATAATATGTTTTGCTACATGCTTATATTGTAGAATGAACAAGTCTGGGTAATTGGTATATCTGTCACACAATATTTGTTATTTCTTTGTTTGGAGTACATTTAAAATGGCCTCTTAACTCTTTGAAAGCATATGACACATCATTAACCATGGCCACTGTTCTGTCCAATAGAAAGACAGAGATTCTTCCTATCCACCCATCTCCCTTTCCCATCACCCCCTCTACAACCCCAGCCACTGGCACCACCTTTCTACTGTCTGTCTTCCACAATTAAGTGAACTGATGGTATTGTTTTTTCTGTGTGTCTGAGTTATTTCACTCAACTTCCTTACCACTTGTCCTCTAGATTCATGCATATTACTGCTAATGACAGATTCTTCTGTTTTTAGTTAAGGCCAAATAATATTCTTTTCCATTTATATATAACATTTTCAATTCATTCATCTATTTATAGCCAATAAAACTTCCAAATATCAGATAAGATGGAGACTGTTACAATTACTATGGAAATGCAGACATCTGTTTGGCTTACTGATTTCAATTCCTTTGTGTATACACCTGGCAATCAGACTGTTGCATCACATAGTAATTTATTGTTAGTTTCTATAGCAATTTATTGTTAGTTTCTAAAGAAGCTAAAGTCTGCTATATTTCAAAATAGCTATGCTAATTTACAGTGGAGAGTCACCAACAGTATACCAGGATTCCCCTTTCTTCACATCCTTGCAAATGCTTTTTCTTTTTCATAATAGCCAATCAAGTCTGAGATTACACCTCATTTTGACCTTATTATTGGTTTTCTGTGTAGAAATGTAGATTTTTTTACATGTATTTGTTGGCAATTGCATATCTCCTTTTGGGAAATATCTTCTCATTTCTTCACTTTTTTTTCTGACAGGATTGTGTTCTTACTGAGTAGTTTAAGTTCATTATGAATTTTGAGTGTTAATCTTTTAGTCATAGTATGACTGAAAGATAGTTTAGTTTGTCCTACTTCATGGACTGCCTCATCACTCATTTATTTCCTTTTCTGTATAGAAGATTCTCAGTTAGAAGCATTCCCATTTATGTATAATTTGCTTTAGCTAACTGTGTTCTGAGGTAACTAAGAAATTTTTGCCTAGATTAATGTCATAGAGATTTCCCCCTTTGTTTTCTTCTTGGGGTTGTACGTTGTTTGGCCTTAAATGAGCCCTTATACAATTTTGAATTGGTTTATGCCAATGGAGGGAGTGATGATTTTCATTCTGCGTAGTTGCCCAATGTTTCCAACTGGATAACTCCATTTAATAATGAAGCTATACTTTTCCAATTTTTGTGTTGTTGAAAACGTTGTCAAAAATTAACTGAATGTAGGTACTTGGGCTTATTTTCACTCTCTGTATACTAGTGTATTGATTGATGTGTCTGCTTTTGTTCTAGTGCTTTTCTGTGCTATTTTGATAACTATAGATATGTGATACCTTAAGCTTATTCTTTTTGGTCAAGATTGTTGTTATTTGATGTTTTTTGTGCTTTCATGTATATGTTGTGATTTTTTTTTCTATTTCTGTAGACAGTGACGTTGAAATCTCCATAGAAATTATATCAAAACTGTGGATAACTCTGTAAGTGTGGAAAATTTTAACAATATTAATTCTTCTAAATTATAAATATGAGATTTTTAAAATTTATTTATATCAGCTTCAATTTCTTTCATCACTGTTTTCTAGTTAGTATACAGATCTTTCATATTTTTGTTAAACTTAAACCTAATAGTTTTTAAATGATATGGTAAATGACAGTAATGTCTTACTCTAAAAGATTATTATTTTTATTAACAAGTATTAGTTGTACATTTTAATGAGAATCCAGTCTTGTATTTCAACAAATATTTTAGAGGACACCAATGTAATCAAGCCTCACTCTATTCAGCTCTACCTTCCACACCACTCTGCACAGCCATTTCAAATCTTTATTTTATGTTTGTTTAGCTCTTGTTTATGAGAGAAAATATGTAGGACCTGTCACTTTGTGTCTGGCATATTTTACTTCACATAATGTCCCTCATTTCCACTTATTTTATTTTAAATGACAGTATTTAATTCTTTATGAATGAATAATATTCCATTTTGGTTAAATACAAAATTTTACCTACTCATCTTTTCTTTGGTACCTAGGCTTTGGTTGCCAAAGTTAATGTTTAGCCAGATTCCACATTAGTCACAAGCCACCAGGAAGCTGTGGTCCCAGCTGTCAGTGATACAAGTCAAAACATCTGATGTCCCACCAGTGTACAGGTTTCCATTCAACCCTACCACAGTTCTAGATGATCTGTTTGTGAGCTGTGATCTTTACATGGCAGTGTTGTTTCCTTATAAGCAGAATTTTATTTTCCTGCTCTGCCACTAAGATTGGAGAGAATGGTAGAAGCAGATGACCACTTAGCTAATAAAATTACAATGACTTAGTCTTAGGTATTGGCTTCTCTGGGGCTACCATTGGAGCTCTGCCTGGTACTAGGATTCACCATAAAAACTACAGTCCTGAATTTCAAGTCTAAGGCTTGGATTTCATTTCTCTCCTGTCAGCAGAAGACAAGAGGAGGAGAGAAAGGAGTGACATAGGTGATTCTTTCTTCCCTGTCTTTAAAAATACATCTTTTATTTTTATCACACTAAAAATGAAAGCTGCTGTCTACTTTTGCTCTCTTACATCTTTTGAAGAGAGGTGGGTGCATGAGGAGCTGTTCAGTCTGGTGTGTCTGCCGAAGATGACCATGGGGTGTCAGAAGACTTCAATCAACGACCATCTTCTGTGCCTTTTCTCTACACTATCCCTGGAGATAAGTCCTTTCAAATTATAAATTTATTTGATCTGGAAGTTTCCTCAGTTGCCTGGTGGAGTATTTCAACTGGTCTGTGATTTCCTGTGTTGGAAATTTGACCCCTGTTTAGATGTTTATTTGGTTTGACTAGCAACAAGGAAGAATTAGAAGCCTTAGCCCCTATGATGTTGCTGAGGTCAACCCCAGTAGTTATACCCAGACACTTGAAACTTTATCTTTCTTTTTCTTTTGATTAGATACGTTCAGGAATTAGAAGTCCAACTGGTATAAAGTCTCCAACAACATTATACACTATATGAGAAAGCAGTCCTTGAAAAACAGGGCTATCTGAAAACATAAAAAGAATAAGTGGACATTTATGACCCTTAAGAGCATAAACTGATATTTGTGGTGGTTGAAGCCAATGCAAGAAATAATAGGTTATGTTGTTGAAATGGGATTCCTACAAAGAGTTTTAATACATATTTTAGACACCATATAGAATATGTTTGTGTGTGTGTGTGTGCGCGCACGTGCGCATGTGTGAGACAAGTATGATGTATTAATGTTACACTCTGAAGCAGGATAAATCTATCTAGATGACAGAAAATATATCATCATCTAAATGGAATGTTTTACATTCTTTAATTTACACATTAAATTATTTTAAACTTCCTGTTGTTTTTGTGACTTATTCAAAAGAATCAACTTCCAAACCACAATTTTTGACACACAATTGGTAATTCATTGGTGTTTTATGTAGACTTCGGTCAAAAGGTTTCCTCCTTTTGAATCAATTCATTTAGTATACAATTTACTTAAGTTATTACCTGAATTTCAATTTTTTTATGTTACATGTTAAAAATATCAATATTCTAATGTTAAGGATAAGTAGTAGCCAAGTCCAAGACATCATACCTTCCTTTTCTTCAACAATTATGGACTAAATCCTTAATTATATTTTAAATTCAGTCATGCACATCTATATGCGATATTAAGCTAACTAGATAAAATGAATAGCAATGAAATTGGAGTACTTCCATTCTCTTACTATTAGGTCAATGATTTAAGAATATGCAAATATAAGATTATAATAGAAATTTAACAAATAAATTTTACTTCTTTATGATGTCAGTGATGAAGATGCATATACTTTCTGTCCTTATACTAAAGCATTAGCAAAATATAAAATACAGTAGTGTTCATAAGTATAAAACAAGCCATTTTCCTGCACTGAGGATCAAAATGTCCACTCTATTTCAAATTACTCAGTAACTTTAAAACATTAGTGAAGCAAGGGGAAATTATTTTCCATCTAAGTTATTTTATAGAAAATAGTATTTCCACTTCTCTTTGAAAATTATTTTGAAAATCTGTATTGTCACTTCCTGAACAATAATAAAATTGGGTCATTTTATTTCCATTGCAATTACCTTTGGATCAGAGAAGATAAATCTTATATTGCTAATAGTGTGAATGAGTACATACGTAGTCTATCTTGAGTTATGATGTTATTTTGGTACTTCTGTCTACTTGATCAACCCTAGGAAATGAGAGAGAAAAAGACTTTTTTTCAAGGGTGAAATCCAATTGAGCAATAGTTATCCCTAAAGCTATTTTTCTGCCTTCTTTGTTCTGTTCACTTAAGCAGCTGTTGCCAGGCACCCCAGGGTGCACACTCTGTTGGAAATCACTACCATTGAAAAGAATGCAGAGTCAGAGATTTAAGAGAGTTTCCTGAGGCTCATGGCTAAACTCAAGTATTGCTTTGGTTTCTTGTTGCTCTATTTCAGAAAGAAGATAGAGCTAATATTTTAGTAATTTAGAAAAAAAAAATTCTTAAGAGTTTAAACCTAGATTTCCTGAAAAAAAATGTAGAGAAGTAAAATCAATGACAAATTATGAGGATAATAAAGAAATCAAAATTGTTGCTTTGGACACTGAGATTACACCACTTTCGGGAATGTCCTTGCTAGCAAACTTCAGCTACATGCTTAACACCACAATGACTCTAGTGAATTTCTGTTTCTCCACACTCGCTCCCATTGTGTGATTAGCCACTGTTTTGACTACCTTTTTTTTTCAGTGTTAAAGATCAAAGAGCAGACATTACCACTGAGAAAAACTCCAATCTTTTCTATTGCTTTTTGGTGGTAAATGTTCCACTTAGAAACACTTCATTAACAAGCATACTTTTTTTTTTTCTTTTTCCTTTGAGACAGGGTCTTTGTAGTTCAGGCTGGCCCTGAGTTCACTGTGTAGCCCAGGCAAGCCTTGAAATCAGCAGTCCAACTGCCTCTGTCTCCCCAGTGCTGGGCTTACAGGCCTGAGCCACCATGCCTGGCACTGTGGTAGGTGGTACTGATTGCTGGTGGGTGTGTGTCACCATGGCCGGTGTTGTCGTATGTGGTTACTAGAAACTGAAACGGGGAGCCGGGGTTTGCTAGAATCACTGAGCTAATTCTCTAACCCAGTCAAGCATATCTTTCTAAAGAAAGCTTCATAAAAGCTCTTAAATGGTGATATATCTTTGGACTGGTGGAAACATCTAGGTGCTGTGAGGATGTCTTAGACAGAAAGGAGGCAGTTACAAACACCTGCATACCTTGTCCTGTGCATTGAGGAGGCAGGAAAATGTTCTGGCTGCATCCTCTTCCCCTGTTTTCCACAGTGTATATCTTCTATTTGACTGTTCCCAAGTAGTTGACTTCATAATAAACTGGGAACAATATATTAAAAAAGTAACCCTCTGTTATTTGAGTGCTGTATTAGACACCTCATTTTGTTATTCTTTAACACTACACAACACTTTATTTTATATCATCAGGATTTTTCTTCCTGGGTCATTCCAGTTGCCATTCAAATGTAGCTACATTTATTATATATGAAAAATTTTCTTGGCCATAAAGACCTCATTGTTACCATTTCATTTCACAGTTCACCTATATGACAAAACTCTCTAAAAGTATTCAAAACTCAGTCACCAATTCTTTTTTTTTTTTACCAAGTTAACAGTGAAAGCAGGATTTCCATAACTCTATTGAAATTAATGTGATCGAGGACTTCCATGTTGTTAAATATAATAGTTAAAACTCAGTCATATTATACTTAAACTTCTAATAATTAAATTTTTTCCTTCGTGCATATTCCTAGCTTTCTCCAATTCACTGGTCTCTTGTTAGCCTGTTCTTTGTAAGTTCCTAATTTTATTTCTAAAATGTAAACTTCAAAATACTTCACGGCCCAGTCTTTGGATCTTTTCATTTATCAAGTTGACACAAACTCTCACACTCTCTTTAAATGATATAATAATTATTTTATTCTTTCAGAAATTTTCAAATTTTTCTCATATATTTTACATATATATATTTTAAATTTAAACTGCAATATTTCAATTTTAGGGGTGCTAATGTAAACTACATTTTACAACCTGGAGATGAAAGCAATAGCCTCACACAAGACAGGTAAGTGCTAAATGTTCAGTCACTGAGCTGTACTCCTAATCCTAGGAATATTGCTTTTCATTTAAAATTTCACTTCATTATTGGTAATAAATAAGAAAATAATTGATTTTTCAATAGTGGTTATGCATCTTACAGGATGCTATGATTGTTTATTATTCTAGGATATTTTTGTGAATCTTTTAGATTTTTTATATAGACAAGTCAACATTTTAAACCAATTTTATGTCTTCCTATCTAATCAGTATATAAATTTAAAAAAATGGTATTTAGGAACCTGAAGTATAATGTTTAGATGAATATTAAGAAAGGGACATGCTTTCCTTTTTCCTGATATTAGTGGAAAAGCTCTTTTAATTCACCATTAAGTAGTGTAAGCTGTATAGTCCTTGTACCTGTTCTTTGTTGAGTTGAGGAAGTTTGCAACTATCTGAAGTTTAGTGATAGTTTTCAGCACTAGTGCCTGTCAGATTGTGTCAAATGCTTATCTATTCCTTTTGATATGATCATGTGATTTTTTCTATTTAATTTGTCAATATAATTGCATTAATTTATTTTCAAATGTTAAATCAGCTTTTTCATATCTAGGATAAATCTCACAAGTGTGGTATACAATTCCTTTCATATATTTTAGGAAATAATTTGCTAGTGTTTTTAAAGTGTGATTGCATTTAAGTTCATAGGACTTTGGACTATAGCTCTTATTTTTTCTTCTTGATTAGTCTTACTTGATTTTGATATTAGGGTGATTCTAGCCTCTGAACATTGGTAAATATTCCTGCTGACTTCATATTCAAAGTACTAGAGAGAATTGGCATTATCTTCTATAAAAGTTTGGTGGAACTTGTAGAAAGTAATTATCTATAGATTCAATTTATTTATTAAATGTAATCATTTCAGATTTTTCTAGTTCTTTTCATGTTATTACTTGTCAGATTATTTATTTCACAGAATTGATCTATTTCCTCAGTAATCAAATACATTAGCATATTTTTGCTTATTACATATTATTACACTTTTAATTATAGAGATTGTGTAAGGATATTGTTTCTTTCTTTCTTT
>PVIC010016388.1:0-33703 GCA_004025085.1 Thryonomys swinderianus | reverse complement strand
AAAAATGTAAATGGCTGTGCTAATGTTAATGCCCTTGAGGGGCCTTCATGGTCATAGTTTCAACTTCCTGCAAGACCCTTCCCCACCTTCTCTAATTTCCTACTATTCCATGACATTCAGAGACACAGTGAAGTGTATCAAGTAGCCTTATACCAAAGTGCACAGCTGTATATTTCTATTTAAGCCCCACACTCTGTTACATTAGGGTATTTTCTTCTTTTGTTAATTAGAAAAAATTACAGCTTCCTTCAGAAGGCCTTAAAGGTTTTACATCAAAGAGAGAGTCAGCTGATAGGTACTGGGCCACCTCCTTAGATTATAGTCTTTTCTTTTTGATGTTACATTTTTCTTTCACATATCCTTAATGAATCTGATAACTTACTTTTGGCAAGTGACTATTTCAAAAATTAGACATCCTAGAGTTGATAGAAATCTTGATAAAATTTTCTCACCCTTAAATTTAGGCTCACAACGCCTTACTCTCCTCCTTATACAGTGCGAGCAAGGCCACAGAACTTACACTACATGATCAGAGTCACTGTGTCACTCCAACTTTAGAGTGAGAAAGGTAATGTCCTCTGTAGGAAAGGTTGTACTAGCCATAGACTGAGATGCAGTCTTCCACTGGGTGCGGCCAAGCTTTAGTGTGAGGTACTTCAACACCCTGGGCAGCTCCTGGCTAAGGACCCCTAAGCCTCCAATCTGAGGTAAGAACTTTCTGGATCTGAAAACTGGGTCAAGCACGTTGGTCTAGTTCAGTCTTCAGAGACCTCATGATATAGGAGAAACTCCACCAAATAGGCCAAAATTCAAGTATTAACTTGTTTACTCACCATATTGCTCCATACAAATTATTCAGAATTAAGTGAGTTTCAGTGTTTCTTGAAACATAGAAAACTGTAAGGACTACTTCACAAGATTTCTGTGGAAGTGAAAGAAGTCATTGTGTTTATGGAAAGCTTTCATGTTCATCTATTCACTTCTACTAATAGGTATTTAGCACTTGCCATGCAGGATAGATACACTGTTGTAATTCTTATGGATAAGCAGTGTAAAGCCCAAGAGTTGTTTATGCACACTTGATGTTTATAGTCTTATGTAGATGCCAATGAAAAGGTAAATGGTCAGTGAAGACCACCATTCCAGGTGGACATAAGTGCTGCAAAGCTCTCCTACTGATTCTTGTTGGCCTGACGCCCGAAGCTTAATGGTCATGTGGGACAGGCACAGCATGGGCCCTAGCAAGGTGGGGCTTCCGATACTAAAGATCCCTAGTAAGTCAAAATCTTCAAAAGACAGCACTAAGATCAGGTGAATCAGGAAAAACCACTCTATATGGGGAAGTACAGAAGATCAACTATCTATTCTATACTGAGCACCAGGAAAGGAAGAGAAATGAAATACAACCTGAGAGTTCAACCCCTAAGTCTATACACAAACAAGCTTTAGAACAGAATTAGTAGTATACCCACCTTGTGAGAAACTCCAAATTGAAGTTTCATTGTGCTTCTGGGTGTCGGTGTCCCTACATTACTAGCAAATGCAAAAACAAGACCCTCTGTAAAAAAAATCCTACACCAAATAGAAGAGATGAAAAATTAAGAGATAAAGGCCCAAGGAGCATACGTCCACAGCAGAAACAGAAATTCAAAATGCACTACAAAAGCAAGAATGAGAAGCAAGAATTAGCAAAAACAAGAAGTTGTAACTGTAAAGATTTTTTTTTGTATTAGCATGTTGTAGGGTCTTATTTCTTAATCCATTTTGCCACTCTGTGTCTTTTAACTGGCATATGACACCATTGGCATTAATTTTTATGACTGATATGGTCTGATTTATACTGTCATGGTGTTTTCCTGTTCTTGGTTCTTTTATTATTTGCTTTGCTCCTTTCCATTCAGTTTCTTGCCTTGTTGAACGGATGAGTTTGTGACTTTCATTTTTTTTTTCCACAATACTCTTTAGAAAGTTTTGGACTGCAGGTTTTGTACTTGTGAAGTTTTTCAGGTGTTCTGTGTCATAAAAGTATCTTATTTCCCTGTCGATTTTAAAAGATAGTTCTGTGAATATGTCAATTTAGGTTGGAGGTTGTTTTCTTCCAAGGCTTGAAACACTTCACTCCAGACTCTCCTTGCATTGAGCATTTGGGTTGAAAAGTCTGCTGTGATCCCTTTGTATATTTTCTTTTCCATTTTTCTAACTCCTTTCAGAATTTCATTCTTTTCTTGGATATCTGGAACCTTGATAATTAATATCAGGTGTAGATTTTTTTTTTTGAGGCAGGGTCTCACTTTGTAGTTCAGGCTGGCCCTGAGCTCACTATGTAGCTCAGGCAAGCCTTGAACTCAGCAATCCTCCTCTCTCTGCCTCCTGAGTGCTGGGATTACAGGCGTGAGCCACCGTGCCCAGCTAGGTGTAGATATTTTTTATATCATGGCCATTTGGAGTCCTATAAGCCTCATTTAACTTTATGTCCTATTCTTTTCCTGTGAAGTTTTCTGCTATTATGTCTGTGAAGTTTTTTTTTTTTTTGGTCAGTTGCACTGTTTCCTGCCTCCTCAGTGACTCCAATCCATCTTATGTTATTCTTCTTTGAATCCTCTATGTGCTGTTGGAATGATTTCTCATGGTCCCTTGCCATTTTCCAAAATTAAATTATGCCTTTCCTGTTCCTTGGCTGTGATCCTGTCCTCTAGGTTTAAAAAATTCAGCCCACCCCAATTAAATTTAAAGACCCAGTTCAAACATGGTCATCTGAAATAAACAGATATTTTTCAGAAGAAAAAGTAAAAGCAGCCAAGAAGCACATGAAATAAAATTGTAAATTAAATCATTACATACACTTAAAAAAGAAAAATTTCCTGTCACTTAAGTATTTATGAACTAATGAGAATAAGACATACAATTACAAGATTAAATAATGGAAATGCATAGTATGATGAAAATGACTGTGATTTTTGGCACAGTATGGGTTGGGATAGAATAGACTCAGAAAAGCCTTCATCACTACAAAGCTGATTGAGTAACTGCTGAAGGCTGGTAAATATTCTAACAAGACTAGGGCAGTGATCAGGGTTATAGCCAGTCAGACTAAGGCTGTTCTATGGAGACTGTGGACCTTCTTGTTCTATAGGATACTTCACTAGGGATATTATGGATATTCTGTGAGTAGAGTAATTCTGTATTTGGTAAGATTGCCAAAAGCACTGTATATAGGAAGTTCAACCTTCTGGCCCCAGCCCATAAAATACTAGTAGTAAATTTTTGGTCAGTGGATCTTCCAAAAAGCATTCCTAAATTCCTCAAAACTAGAATGTTTTTGAAATGAGGGAGAATGACAGTATCATACTCTCTATTGTGCATCACTAAACATAGGATGGGAAGGTGTATCCTGGGTGACTTTAGACTCCAGTATACAATAATTTCAGCAAATTTTAGAGGTGATGTAGAGTTATTTGAGGTTTTAATGGAGATAATATTGGGTTGCATGTAAGGAAAATTGTTTTCCATGCAGACAGGTGGGCTAGGGCATTGGAGAAGTTGGAATGGGGGAGAAAGTAAAGATGTTACAAAGTCTAAAAAGCTGAGGTCAAGGTCAATATATGAATTGGGGTGAACATGTGTGTGTGTGTGTGTGTGTGTGTGTGTGTGGTTTAGATGACAAACATCTTTCTCTACACTGGTCCTCCAATGATCCCGACCCCTTACTTCTCAGGCCAGAAGGTACACCTGGTTTCTTGGAGCCATTATCTTACTCAGTTGTCCTATTCCAGAAAATCTATGTCTGAGTTGAAATTTTCCAAGTTATATTCAATTTTTAGATCAAAAAACACTTGAAGTGTATGAGGCAATGTTTCTATTTACAGGAACCCTCTGAAGAGCTCTTCTGTAGTGTGAAGGACTAATTCTATATGTATCTCTTTTACAACTCCGAACTCTGCATCCCGGTTTTCTTCTCCTGGACAGCTAACTAGGTCACTCCTTCTATTCTCAGAGCACGGCTCTGCACAAACACTAATTGGTTTTTGCATCTGAAAGGTTGTGTATCACTTTGTGGTTTCTAAATTTACATGATGTAATCCATGTACAAGAAGGGAGAGTTCATCCCCTCTGGGAGGAGCAAGTGACACATGCTTAGTGTTTAAATATAGCTGGAGTCATGAAATATTTTTAAAAAGCCAAAACTTCAAAGTACCTTCCTCAACCTGAGATTTTATCAGCTTGCAGTTTCAGCTGGAATTAACCAACTCCTGTGAGGTATGAAGAAAATATCTAACACGACTTCCCATCTTGAGATTTGTTTTGTGAAGAAAAATAATCATTAACAAACATGCAAATTGCTCCAACCCAAGACTCTATTCAGTCACAAAGCATCACAAAGCTTTAATTGACAGCCTATGACTTCATAACCAGAAATGGAAAAATAATCGTGCCATTTGCAAACCATGTGGAGGGGGCCAAATCTTATCCCTATTTTTCAAATTCGTAACACTTTACCCCCACATTATGTACCACTGTGTGATTTCAATGAGTTAGTTTGGGAGTTAATTAATAGACTAATGAACTTATCAGGGAGAACAAGCAGGTGACCAGATTTTAATCTGGCAAGAGCTGCCCTCTGACCCTTGCTCTCATTTCCCCTTCCCTGTGTTCTCTCCCTGCCACCTCTGCCCACAGTGACCGACAGTCACTGTGACATGGACATCTGTAAACAAGCTTCTCATACTGGGTTGGGTGCTGGGATAATCTTGGGGACTGGAGACCATTTTGATGGCTGCCTGTCACCTCCACGGACTCTGCTTTCATTGGTCCCCATCTCACTACTTGTAAAAGCTCTAAGCGATTGTACTGTGCAGGCAAAGCTGATAACCACAGTTTCGAGGCCATGAAACTCATGGTCCTGCTGGATTTAGCTCATCAATTCCTATACCCTTGGGCTTGCTGACTTCAAGAACCTATTGATTGCTGGTTTTGCTTCTGCTTTCATATACACAAGCTGGAGAGGTAATTATGGAAAAAGTAGATGAATTGATTCCTTCATCAGGTGCTATAAGAAACTGGAAGAAGTGCAGCAAATACAAGTTTTAGCAAAATATATCAAGTTTCTGGGATGTTCACCTCCTACGCCGGAGAGAACTCAGGTAGCACAGGAGATAACTGGTTGAGAATTCCAGCTCTGCTTTCTACTTGTTCTCTATTAATCTGGGGAAGTTGTTTACTAGTTCTAAGCCAGTTATAAAGATTGGAATACCTACCTCCTAAGGCTTAATTAGATGGCTACTGAAAGGTTTAAAACAGTGTCCAGTACTTAATAGATGTTCAATAGTGATAGTTCTTTAAATGGAAAGAATTGAAAAAACAGTTAAAGCCTGTCCACTGATTATTTTCCTAATGAATGATTACTACATATCGAGCCAATTTAAACAATTATTTATTTTTCATCTACTGCACATATATTTCTTATTGATCTTATACCAGTCACACTGCTAGGTATGTGGATATAGCAAAATAAGAAAGACATCATTCCTTTCTTGGTCTATTTTACAGTTTAACTAAACTCTTTTTTTGTTCTTGACATCGATTCCGAACAATCCAAAGACTGAGCATGCTAGAGAGAAGGTGTAACTAACAGGCTGACCTGTAGTTCACCCTTGTACGAATGCTTGGAGATGTGCTAGGCTGTTTAGAGAATCCTGAACATAATAGAAAAACACTTATCAAAGTTTGACAACAGTTGTGAAAAGCCAGAAGGCTATAAAATTGTGTTATGAGAATATAAAGAAGAGAAGTCTAAAATTCTTGAGGTTTTTCTACCAGTTGAGGTGGTTCCATGAGTAGCGGATGAATTCTCTAGGTTCTCGAAAGCCAGAGAAACTATCCTTGTGTCCTCAGCTTTCCTACTGGGAGTTCTTCTTTGCAGTTCTCTCGAGCTCTACTGCACATCTCGACTCATCTGCATTATGGGAACAGTCTTTGTTTAGCGTTCCAGGCATCTTTGAATCACTCACTGTCACTACTGTGTCGAGAAGGTCTCTTCTTATGATGATCTCAAGAGCTGGTATTATTTGTATGTGTTTTACATATGAGAATTGAATAACTCAGACAGAGCTAAGCCTCAGTCTTGGCTTTGCTGTTGGCAGCTCATTCCCTTACTTCTGTCTCAAATGCACAAATCTCAGGTGGCTGTGTTTAAGCTTTGGAAATATCAAAATCTGACTGTTCAGACAATTAAGTTTAAAAATCACAAGTGGGGAATAGAAGAGCAGACAAGATGATGATGTGCCCAAATCTAATCTAACTGTGGCCTATGGGTCCCTTATGAGATTATGTCGGAGGCTGAAACCCAATACAGAATTGTGTCCAGTTTGATTGGTTATCAATCAAAACGGTGATACTTAATTTCATGACACTCTATAGATGATACCCTCATGATTCAGATTCCCACCTCTTCATAGCTGCACCTGCAAATCAGGAATATGGCATTAAAAATAATAGTAAAATAATACTATTTTAAAATAGTATTAATAGTAATATAATAATTTAAAGTAGTATTAATAGTAAAATAATAGTAAAATATAGCTGTGGCTTCAAAATCAGGAATATAGCATTAAAAATATAGTAGAAATTTGTAAATTATGTAAGACCCTTGCTGCTTCAGATTGTCTTTCTTTACCTTCCACATATTAAGAACTTTTACCCTGATAATAAGCTGTGTGGGCCTGTGTGTAACTGGCCCACAAGAAAATGATCTGGGGCACCTCTGTAAAGGGACAGATTTTGTATCATTTCTGACTTTCCATGGGTTGTGGTGTGTGCAGCGGACCCTTGACATACAAACTCAATTCCTCTGCGAGGGCTGACTATAACTCAAGTTGGTTTCAATGGAAAGTTCAGCCTTCAAACACTCTTTTGTATACAAGGCAGATCTCAGTGTCCATAAGTGGCGTAAGATTTCTCAACCCACACAGGAAAGGATGCTATAATGTTCCTTCCAGAACTCTTTAAGGGTTAAATCTTTACTTTAGATAATATGGAAACATAAGAGGCTGGCATTCAGATGATAATTTAAGGTTTTGTTTATAAACTAAAACTAAAATTCCTGGTTGTTACACATTGTGCATGTCAGACCAGTCATCACTTGAGGACCCAATGTACTTTGTAGGGACTCCATCAAGTTTACAGCTCCTTCTCAGCTCCTCATGCAGATAAGGGCCCTGACAGCCTTGTGCATATTAAGGAATTGGGACCAACCTCCAGCACAACCATGTAATTCTAACATGGCTATTTAATACATAAAAGGCCAATATATTATCCCTCTTGGTAGAATAGATTGTTATCGCTAATGCCCTATGAAGTACAGTATTACTCTTGTATCTATCAATTATTCTGTTATTCTTCCAATTATGCCCTTCACTATGTGTGTGATTTTACTGTTCTTCTACTGGAGATCTCTGTTGACAGTTGGGCTCTGCGGTTTGACCTGCCTATGGGAAGTCAGAGAATGAAAATTTGAGCAAAATCTTCACATATTCGGTGAAGTTTGAGGCCTCTGCAAGGACACTGCAGGAAGCAAGTTCTTCCATGTGCCCATCCAGGGAGGGAAACGGATTCGTGAAATGGATTTGGGCACAATCTGTAGCTTGCAGTCAAGTTGGCTCAAAACCAAACACATGAGCTTAAAAGGAATGCCCTTGGATGAATATTCCTGAATTACAGTACGGCCATTACACAGAATTATTATGGTAAGAGATGATGGATACCTCTCTTCTAACCTTTACAATAATGCTGCAAAACTCTTCTAGGAACCGGGGCTAATTATGGAAGAACTGTATTTTTTGTCTTTTTCTGATATCCTTTTGCTTTTATTTTCATTGAGATAAAGATAATATAAAATAGCCATTTTAAAGAAGGAAATTCAATAGCAGTTAGTACACTTACCATGTATTACCACAACTATCACCTCTAATTTCTAAATATGTTCATCACCTCAGAATAAAATTCAGTACTCCATTAAGAAGTCCCTTCCACTGTTTTGCTCCCCTCAGCCCCTGGCAACATTGATCATCTTGTTTTTGTTTTTATAGACTTATGGTTGCTGTGAACTGGAGTGTGCTCATTCGAGGATCTATGCTGCAGCCTTAACTGCTCATGTGACTGTACATTTTGATATGGTCACAGGATCTGACTAAGGCACCAATTGTATTCTGGAAACCCTTATAAAAAGGGCCACACATTATGTGATCTTTGTGTCTAGCTTCACTTAGCACATGTTCAAGGTACATTCATGTTTGCCTATGTATCGGTTAGTGCTTCATTTATTTTGAGGGCTAGATTGCATGGCTAAAAACTGGGAACCTCTGCAGTAGGCTCCAGTCTCCTGCTCACTATACAACACAAGCCTGAGGGAAAAACCTAAAAGACAGAACCAAGAGAGACAAAAAGCACAGCAGCAGGACAACCTATGCATGTGGAATTGACAAAACCATCAGCCTTTGGCCTTACTGGTAATCATTTGGGGTACAGGTGAGCTACATGCAAGGGCAGGACTATGTGAGATAACATGCAGTCATATGGTTTCTATGGAAATTAATATAAGCAAGGCTTGTAAAGGACAAGACAAAGCATTTTTGAGTGAAGAAGAGAACAGACAAAATATATGGTTATAATTAGAACACTATCTTTTTAAAAAGTTTATCTTTATTGGTACACTGTATATACACATTATGATGACACTCAATATTGGGAATTTGTACCAGCATATGACATGATTTAATTTTCATTTTTCCCATTTCCCTAACCCACCCCACAACCCCTAGCCCCTAAATGGTGTAAGTTTTGTTTTCTTTTTCTTTTTTATTACCATCACATTTTTTCTTTACCTCTTATTACTCACTCCTCCACATTTCCCTTTGAATATTTTCTAAACAATATCCATCATACATTCTAGAACTCATGAACATCTTCAGTTTCTCATACCAGAGAACAGATATGATATTTACATATCTGTGACCTATTTATTTCACTTATGAGTTTGTCCTGAAGGTAGGTCCAGTTGAGTATAAATGAATCAAACTTATCACTCTTTAAGGCAGAGTAATACTCCATTTTATAGAAAAACCACATCTTCTTTATCCAGTCTCCAGTTGATGGGCATTTGGGTTGTTTCCAAGATTGAGCTATCACAAACTGAGCTGCTATGAACATGGGTACAGATATGTCACTGTGATATGATTCTTTTAATTCTTTGTGTATATTCCTAGCAGGGCATAGCAGGGTCAAATGGGACCTCTAATTCCAGATTTTCTAGGATCTCCACAATGACTTCCATAGAGGTCGTACCAGTTTACACTCTCACCAACAGCAGAGAAGGGTTTCTTTTTCTCCACAGCCTTGCCAGTGCTAATTTTGAGATACCAACCATTCTTTGTGGAGTTAGATGAAATCTCAGTGTGATTTTCATCTGCATATCTCAAATGACCAGCAATGTTGGGCATTTCTTCATATGCTTATTGGCAGCTTTTACTTCTTCCTCTGAAAAGTGTTCATAAGAAGGCTTTAGATGTGGAAACAGAATTTTGGTGTGAGTTACTCTGTCCTTGGCCAGACTCATTTCTCAAAAGAAGCCAGTTGCAAGGTTAACTCTTTACAGCCTATTTTGGGTATAATCAATATTGCAGTCCCCTGGATAACACATTTAGCTCATTTGTTCATCTTTTGATAGACACCAAGACTGTTTCTATATCCTAGTGATTGTAAATAATATGATTTGGTGCAAACATTTGTTTAAATATTTATTTCTCATTACTGTAGGTTTACTCATAGGAGAGAAATTGCTTGGCTATGGTAATTTTTATGACTCTGAACTATTAGTGTTAAGACCCTCAAAACTGTTTCCCAGGTCCTGTGTAGGAATTCTATCTTTGGTCCCTAAGAAGACTAGAGAATATACAGTAAATTCCTCTTGTTTTATAACTGCTATTTCTTTTTATATTAGAATTAACTGTATCACTTATCAAACCAAGGATAAAATTTCTAATATTTGCTCATGACTTTTTTTAGTAAAACATTTGTTGGTACATTTTAGACATATGTAATGATCACATTTAGCATAGGGAATTTGTAGCAGTACATGATATATGTTGTTTTGCCTTTTCCCCCTCATTCCGCCCCATTTTATGTACTAAACCTTTGTTTCCATTTTTTCCCATCAATTTTCTGTTTTTCTTCTTCTTTCTTTCCTTTTCCTTTTGCCCACCCTTGTTGCTCAAGTGGAAAGAAGGACTAACATGTACAAAAGTCATTGGGAAATGGGAAGAAAATGTTCATGATATTTTAAGGAAAATGAACTCAAAACTCTTTCAATGTTTTCCAGAAGGCTGGTCCACCCCCTGTGACTAGCAGTTGAATCAGGTGACTAGTATAAATGATTTGTGGTGAAACTCTTGCCCTAGTGAAAAATGGGAGGACACTCACCTCTGGGGCCAAGTAGCATCGGCCTCGCACTGAGAGCATTCTCCAGTGCCAAAGGGCTCCTAGAGCTGCCACATGGCTCCAGGCAGGGGCTCCCCAGCTCACCAGGCAATCAGAAGAGGAAGGCGAGAGAAACTGCTGCTGTCACTCGATGTCAGAGACATTACCTGAGTGAAGGAGGCATTCCATAAATAGTTTACTAGGTCATTTAAAAAAGCCAACAGACATAAGGCATTGAGCAGACAATGCACTTTAACTTTCTATTTCAGGATTTATTGTATTTTAATTTCTATTCTTCTCAGCTTGTTTCTAGCTTTTCCTTTCATTTTCTAATAGCAACACCTGGCTCACCTAATTCACTTTCTGACCCACTTCTATGTTAAGAGTTGGCTTGTGAAACTTGGCTTCATTTCCAAAAACACAGTAGGTCCAAGTCAGGTTTGTAAAACAGATATTTAGAGGTTATTATTTGATGATCAAAAGTGTCCTCCCATTTTTCACTAGGGCAATAAGATTTGTGAAAAAGTACCTAAAACTGTACCTAAAATTATTCTCTTCAAATGAAATCATTCCCCTGACATAAAATGGACTTAAACATTTTTTCCAAAAATACATCTCTTTTATAAGATGAAGCATGCTTTTTTGTCTGGTAAGTGTTTTTCCAGAGAGAACAAGGCGATTCTTTGGTTCCACCACAATTCATCAGATGTTTAAAATTGGGTGTTGGACTCACCCTAATTTTCTTCCTTTGTTATAAGCATCCGTGGTTCCTTCAGTTCATTCTCAAATTACATGATTTTCAACTCTTTTACTGTTCTAAACTTTATACTAAAAATGTGTCCCAGTTTTCAATAGTCCTTTACAGGGGCCAGGGATGCAACTTGGTACACCGTTGGCTGTCTCAAACAGGAATGATCCCATCTTTCATTCTGCAGCAAGACAACCACTTTATCTTCTAACTGGTAATGAACCTCTCACCCACTGACATTCATGGGACTTCTACACCGTGTCTCTTTTCTTTCATACTTTTATTATTATTTCCTTGGTTCAGGTGCAGAATAATAGATCATTCTTCTTACATTCATTCTTGTTCGACATGTCCTATTACTTTATTCTCCAGGGTATCCTAAAATCTTGCTTTCAGGTATTTTCTATCCTCTCAGTTTTACCATATCTTCATAGGTGCTGAGTAGCTCCATCTTGACTTTGCTCTAAGCCACTAACTGGAAAGTTGAAGAGCAGAAGGGCTGGAGTAGATGGGACTTTGTAGCTCCACCTCCAATAACCTGACTCTGGTCTATTAATCAGGGCCACCTAGGCTGGCAAACTCTTTGTGCACGTAGCTCCTTCATCGACTCTGAGACACGTGCTACTGAGCAGTGTGGTCAGCTTAACAAGAAACACTTGGTTGGCAGATCCTCTTGCTGTCCATTTCCCTAGAACTCCCACCTCCCTCTATCCCTCCGTCCCTGATCTGTGGCTAAGAGCAAGACTGCCTAGGCAAAAACAAAAATTCAACATAAAAAGATAATTGGAGCTCAAGACCAAAATGTATCTCTTAACATCCATGCTTTTGACCAACACTCTTGTTCACAGCTACCCTTGAATCCTCCCCTGATATGCTTTACTCTCCCCGTTTGCTACAAACTTCAGAATTTAGCAAACAGAAGAAATGTGTGGTCATATGTTTAAGCACTGAAGCCTCCTTCTAAGGGAAAGGCTTTCTCTCTGTCAGAAGAATCAGGGAAGACTCAGAGGCCAGAACCCCTCACTGCAGACTGCAACTGGCCACCCGGAGCCCTCTGCCCAGAAACCTGGCTCCCGAAACTTTTCAGCTGGTATTGGTCTCAAGGAAGGCAGCGTCCTACTGTAGATGGCTTCACTTTGGCATTTAGTCGTGTAATCTCAGCTTGATGCTATCTTCCCTCATTTTGCCCCTTCCCTTCATATGCAGATGGACACATGATCTTATAGGTGTGATGTCCTTCTCCCTCTGTACTTAGCATTCCTGGGGATTTAGGAACATACTGTTTGCAAATTAGTGCCGCTGTTCGAGTTCCTTTGCCTATTTCCAAATGCTTTCTCCTAACCAGGTGTGTAGCAAATTAAGGTCATTACTGAGAAAATTAAAGCAAACAGCTCTTTGATATTAAGGGAAGAAAATTCCATTAACCTAATTTTCAACATATAGCACTTTATGTAGCATATGTGTGGTTTGAAAACAATGCCTTCCAATTAATTTAGACATTATCTTTGTGATGATTTTTTTTGAGACAGGGTCTTGCTTTGTAGTTCGGGCTGGCCCTGAGCTCACTATGTAGCCCAGGCAAGCCTCGAACTCAGCAATTCTCCCGTCTCTGCCTCCCGAGTGCTGGGATTATAGACATGAGCCACCACACCCAGCACTGTGATGATTTTTTATTCTTACTGAATTTAAATAGACAAAAGCTTAATATTTTAGCTTTTGTCTCTCTGTATGTAGGAATTGTGTATGCAAAAGTTGATTTAAATAATTACTTTTGAATATATTTGACATACTTTCAAAATTTTACTGATTTTTTTTTTAAACTGAACGTGACTATAACCATTGGCTTGGCCAGTTATTCATTGAAACTGCCCAAATTCAGAGCAGATTTGCAGAAGCAGCTGATTGTATTCTAGGACAGGGATTTTCTGAATAAGGGAGGTCTGAGTGGAGTTATGGGCATTACAGTCACTTCCCAAAAGAGCAATCTCGCCTGCTTCCCTGGCTCTGTTGGATATGCAGGGCTTTTATAGACACATTTCCGAAGGTGGAGTTCTTACCTCAGCCCCACAGAGCCACTCTTCTAACTTTGTAACAACTTCAGAGAACTCAGGTCTTCCCTGAAAATAGAGATTTCCCTTAAGAATGAAAAGAAGGAAACTGTCTATGGGTTTTAAAATTGACTATTTGCATTTGTAAAGGATGAGATTAACAATAAAGTATATTTTTTATTTAAAATACACTTGCATTGAAGTGTTAATTGAATGTTCATTTGCTGCTCGAAGAAGGATGTTGAGTCTTCTTCTGATAAGAGTTTTAAGTCAGAATTTGCAACTACATTCAGATAATGAAATAGTGGAAAAGCTTTAATTAGCTTTGCATGTTTTTAAATGGCATGTTTTCTTCAAAATGGAAGAATAAAAGCAATATTAAAAACTATTAACTATTTCAGTGCCTTATAATATACTGCACTGGTGTCTGAAGGAAAAAAATGTTAAAGTTCATTTTATACTTTCGTAGCTTCACTATGGAAAAGACATCTCAGATTCAAAGCTAAGGCAGAGGCCTCACAACAACACACTATTTTAGGGTTTAAGATAAGTTTTCTTTTAATCTTAAGAACTGTCATTAAAATACTGTCCATTACACATCTCACTGTCCATAAGTTCGGTTAAAGATTTCTTGTACACTTGAAATATATTTTAAGCCTTGTTCCAGTTGCAAAGAATGTAAGACTAATTATGAATCTACAGGGAAAATTCTCAGAATTTTAGAAAATGTTCCTCTCTTTTAAAAAACATTAGGTGCCTCCCTTTGTAAGATCCTGAGGACTTTATATCCTATCATTTCTCCTTTTATGAAATTTTCACTGCCAGGAGGTAGAGAGTCCAATTTAACATTCAGAGGCAGTTACCACCTAATTTGGAACCTTAGTAGAACAATTTCCCCCTTAATATCCAGCCCTCCCTGAGGAGCTGCTTCCCCAGAGCCCTCTTACACAGCTGTTTCCACAGCACACTCCTTCCTCAAGGGGGGTGGGGTCGCGGAGTGTGAGCAAGGGCCCTGTCTTTTTGTTAACTCTGCTGTTCCCAAATGTTTTTTCCTCTGAACCTATCGAGAACCAGAGAGAATACAGAGCCACTGGCCCCATGCTTGGAAGGCTGTACCATCTGGCTCATGTGACTCCCTCAAGATTAGTTTTCTTTTGTGCTTTCAATATCCACGCACACAATCACTTCAATAACCTGACTCCGGGGTCCTTTAGCCTCCCCTTGTCCACCAGCTTGTCCTCTGGCTTCACATGGCCACTCAGCTCTAGAGGTACACCCTAGCCCTTGTTCTTACCAAGGCCTGTGGACCCCTCTGGGTTCACTCACTTCGGGTGGATCACACCCCTGTGGGCTCTGTTTGCTCCCTTTTACCTCAGTTCTTGACTCTAGACTCCAACAATATTGGGTCACATGAGTATTTCCATTTTTACCTGGTGAAAACATTTTGTTGTTTTAATTGTGAAATCTTTAGATATGTCCTAAACTACATACTTATTTCTCTACGAAATCTATGATTTCCTATTTTATCTTTTGCACATCTCAGCAACACTCTATGGTCACCTCATTTTCGTGTTTGCTCACCTTAGATTACTTTGGCAGTTATCTCCCATTATCACTGTCTTCTCTACAGCCTTGACTTCCTTGCTCTATCTTATGTTTTATACACCAATGAAAAACTCCCAACAGTGATTAGATTCATCCTGATTGGTCCTATCCCAAAATCATGACCAACATCTCAGGCTTCTAGGTATCTTCCTGAAGGAGTTAGTGACATCATATTACAGTGACCCATGCACAGTCTGTGTATAACAGAACAGCTCACAACGCCTCAATCTTGAAAGGAATCATTATGTCCATTCTCAGATGAATGCATAAAGAAAATGTGCCATCGGGCCGGAGATTTGCCTCAGTGGTTCCAGCGCCTGCCTCACAAGTGCAAGGCCCTGAGTTCGATCCTGGTAACCACATACAATGCTGGGTGTGGTGACTCACGCCCACCAGCAATCAATACCACATACCACAGTGCCAGGCGTGGTGGCTCATACCTGTAATCCCAGCACTCGGGAGGCAGAGACAGGAGGATTGCCGAGTTCCAGGCTTGCCTAGGCTACATAGTGAGCTCAGAGCCAGCCTGAACTACAAAGTGAGACCCTGTCTCAAAAACAAAAACGAAAAAAAAGAAAAAAAAAAAAAAGAAAATGTGCCATCTATACATAATGGAATACTAGCTTCCCTTAAAGAAGGACAAAATTGAATCATTTGTAAAAAAATAGATACATTTTGAGACCATAAAGTTAAAGATAGTTAAACACACAAGCTTGCATATGGCATACATTCTTTATATAAAAAATAAATTAGCTAAAAGGCAAAAGAAAATAAAGATGGTAGGAAACAGGGAGATAGATCTTTGATTGATATCAAAGGAATCTTTTTTTTTTTTTTTGAGACAGGGTCGCGCCTTATAGTTCAGGCTGGCCCTGAGCTATGTAGCCCAGGCAAACCTCGAACTCAACAATCCTCCTGCCTCTGCCTCCTGAGTGCTAGGATTACAGGTGTGAGTGGCCACGCCCAGCAAATATGAAAGGAATCTTAAGACTGAGGGAGAAGCAAAGAGGAGGAAAAAAAAATAAGAACTAAGACATATTATGGATATGTACATACTCCCTGCAAAGAACGTATCGTTATGAACTGCAAACATGTACTAATACAAAACCTTGACCCTCAGCAGGCAGAATGGCATACTCCTGTAATTATAGCACTTTGGGAGGGTGAGGCAGGAGCATCATGAGTTCAAGTACAGTCTGGGAAACACAGGGATTTATTGAGACCCTTTTTTCTTTTAAGGTTTGGGAATGTAGTTCACCCAAAGCCATGTACATAGAAGCAAACGTGACCCTTGAATCCTGAGCTGCCCAGAGAACATATTACATAATTCTAGGCTGCTCAGAATCTCACAGACCAAATGGCTACCATGTTCTACTCATTTTCTCTCAAACCTCTAGCTTCTACTCAGTCACCCGTACCTAACCATTCATAATCTGCCTTCATGTGGATGAGCTTTTCCTATCTCTATTGATGCCAGTTCCAGCAATGATTCTTCCTTCTGTTTTTGGATAGCCGATTTTCCCTCTTCTCCCACAGACAGCAACTATAAACTCTGGACACTAAGTAAGAGACAACTCTACTTGATAAAATTAGCTAGATCCTGGAAAGGAGTTATGTAGGAGTAAGGAAGAACATGGAATAAGTTTTTCATCTTTTAAAATATAAATGCCCATGTTTTGTTTTTCATTTTCTATGGGTCAAAAGTTGAGCACAGATTCACTTCTCTGAGTTCAGTCTAATTATGCTGAAATCAGGTGTTGCTGGCACTGTGATGGAGATTTGAGGTTCAGAGGTCTCTTCCAAGACCACAGACTTCATTTTCTGGTGCTTGTGTGATTTGAGAATTACTGAGCACTGTCCAAGAATGAGCCTTAGCTTTCAAAGCATGCTCACAGTTGCCTCCCATGTGACTCCAGCAAGAAGTTCACAATGTGGCCATTTGCTTTTCCTGCCCAGCATGAGCATCTGTCAGACTACTTACAGTGACTAGCCAGAGAGTGTTTCCTGAATTTAAAGGGCTGATCAGTTCCAAGCAGGACAACCCTCACTTGCTCTATGATTAAGTGTAATCATGTAAGTAAGATCATGAAATCCAGAAGTTTTGCTAAGACTATAAGAGGCATCACTACAAATGCATGAATTCCAAGAGATGAGAATCTTAGGAGCTATCTTAGAGTCCTGGCATTCATTTCTAGGCACTAGAAAGTGTGAGAGGTGCTGCAGGAAGGAGTCCTGGAATCTGAGTATAACTGCCTGAGTCTAGGTCCACCCTCAAAACTGGAAGTGCTCTTTAATGTGTGTCTTAGGTATGCTGTTGTAGTCAACTAAGTTTTCTAAACTCATTTAAAATGTTTATCTTCTGTGACTATTTTGACTTTGGAGAAGAGAGACTTTTTTTTTGTGGTACCTGAACTCAAACTCAGGACCTTGTGTTTGTTTGCTATGCAGGCACTGGAACCACTAAGCTAAATCCCCAGCCCTATAGAGACACAATTCTTTTTTTTTTTTTTTTTGAGACAGGGTCTCGCTTTGTAGTTCAGGCTGGCTCTGAGCTCACTATGTAGTCCAGGCAAGCCTCAAACTCAGCAATCCTCCTGCCTCTGCCTCCTGAGTGCTGGGATTACAGGCGTGAGCCACCACGCCCGGCACCGAAGACACAATTCTTAAGGTGCCAGATCCATTGAATAAGGCAGATGGAGACCCATTAGAATGTTTTTATAAGCCTGCCTTTCCTTTTGACGGCATGCAGCAGCAAATTCACTATACTTTCTGATTAAACCTTGTAAAGACGCTCAGGAAAATAATTCCAGAACTGCTTCAGAAGGTTAACAAGAACAACAGCATGAAGTGATGAAGTGTGTATGGAGCAAGGGAGAGTATTGGGTGGGGTGTGGGAGGGTTAACAGCTATGTGTCTTTCACTGTAATATTTTTTTTTCCATTTAAACATATACCACCTTTTTGGTCATTCCTTGTTCACATGTGTGGGGCAAATTCTAAGTAGCCCAGGAACAACTAAAGGGAATGGACAGAGACTGGCAGCTCATGCTGTCCTTACTCTTTTCTCAGACTGATTGACTTATTAGTTATTCACAGCCTATGGTAACCCACCGTCCTCTGCTAGGTCCAGTTCCCTAGCCATGTCTTCTTGAGTCTGTTATCTAGTTAGACTGATTTCCTTCTTCCTTGGGTTATAATGAGTTATTTATATAACTTTGCCACTAATCAAAAAAAGTATTTTAAGGATAAGCATTCATATTTACTTTTGCACATGTAGATTGTTTATTTGAGGTCAGTTTTGCTAAAATAAATTGCATCATCATAATAAAATCCACCCAGAATCTGCCTGCCTCTCATCCTTGTTGGAGCTACGTTGTCTCCTGCTTGTATTTTTATAATTGCCTTCCCTGTTTTTCAGTTTATATGTTCCTTTGTAAGTGTGTAGTCAAAAGGATCATTTAAGCATGTACTCCAGATCAAGCAGTGTGCTCAAAAAGCCCAGAATTACTTCCCCTCTTACTTGATAAAGATTCAAAGACTAAATTCATGTTGAAAGTGAACATCTGTCTTTCTCTGTTACTCTCCAGCCTGCTCTTCCTCACGCCCCTCCAGAGTGGCCACAGCAGCCTCCTCACTTGTGGCTCTTCCCTCCAGGGCTCATTGCATCTTTCACTTATGCAGATCTATGTTTAAATGATACTGCATCAGACAGTATTTCCACAAGCTCATGCTAGCTCCTTTTTTTGTTCTCTTTGTTCATTCCACAGCATCATGGAATGTTTTTTTTTAATCTTTTTATTTTTTACTCCTTTCATAGAATGTACACCTATGCGGGCCAGGGCTGGACACTTCAGTCCTCCATGCCATGAGCAGTGCCTTGCATACAGAGGGTACCTGTACTTGCATAAAAATACTTGTTAAACCAATGAGAGTCAAGAAGTTTATATTTTCCTTACACTTTGTTTTATATGGATAGAAGGCTTTAGTATAGTCTTCCTCTTAGATTTTAGAATCAACCAAGGAATACATTATAAGTTAATGGTCACTTCTGGACTAAAATATAAATGGTGCTACCATTTCATTGTGAGATTGAAAAAGCATAAAAAATAATGGCAAAATTTAACATTTACTGGACACTTGAGCATTTCATTTAACTCTCACAATGCTCTGTCCTGTAAGAATTTATTATTATTTCTATTTCACACATGAGAAAGCAGAAAATAAGAAAAATAAAATATTTTTGGAGATATTATAATCAGCAAATAACAGAGCTAAATTCAAAGTTAGAAACTGTACTTTTAATCTTCCTACTCTCTCCCCTAAGTGTGACATCTAAATCTTTTAGGAATAAAATAATTCAGTTGCAATTATTTGAAATTTAGTGCCTGAGATTAGCTAGTGCATTGTAGAGAGAAAATACAGAATGTAAAGCATTATATGTGGTAACCGGGGATCGAACTCAGGTCCTTACGCTTGCGAGGCAGGCGCCGGAACCACTGAGCTAACCCTCCGGCCCTATAGATAACTTTTTAAGAAGCAGGCCTTTTACTCCGCGCCTGCTGAGGAGACTGCCAACATTATTTTGTTTCTCTGTTCCCGCTGAACTTAACCAGACTGATTTTAAGAACTTCAGGGGTAACTGAAGTATACTTACTGCAAAAATATGACCATATTAAGCAGGGAAAAAACGGATTTATTCTACTTTTGCACATACTTTGTACAGCTTTGAACCCTGCCACTAGCCAAAAGAAATTCAAGTGAATCAGAAACCTGAATGACAACTGTTCAGCATTAGTAAGATTAAGTGATGTACCAGTGAAACAGATTATTATCAAACTGCATCTCATTTTGAAAGTCTGGTCTTTTTTTATTGGTAGTAAATGAGCTGTAGAAATGCTAACAAGATACACTGCCTGTATTCATTACATACTGCTTGCTTAAGTCAACAATTTAATAAGACACCTTATTAACAAATTTGAGGAGAATGTGATTTACATCCTGATATTCAGGAAGAGATAAACAAGCCATAAGCTCCACCACTGGGAAATTTTCAGAAACAGAACTGAGTTAAAATAAAGTAGGAGAAGACAATTTCTTTCATTTCTAAGATCCAAAGGCTCTATGAGCATGAAAGGGTAGATACCATCCTTTCTGACCAGAAAAGGTTTCAAGGATAGTTAGTGTATGTCCGATTCCCCAACACATCAGGACATTCTAACTCTGCAGCCTTGTCCTGTGACAAAGACTTCCTGACTGCCCTGAATTCTGTGTCCCAGGTGTGCAGAGAGAGCTGCTACCTGTGAGAAACAAGTATGTCTCAACTACATCACTGCGCCTCTTCAAGCACCTCATTCACAGAACAGTCAGAAGTTAGATTTCACAAACACAGAGAAGTAAACGGATGACTTGCGAGTAGTATTTCTGTCTAGTTTTAGAGAAGAAGTAATTGGCAGAAATAATAGCCTGCTCATTCAGAGTTGACAAATCCCTAGAGGACTGGGAACCCATCAAAACAAACTACTCTCTCTATCTCATACCAAAAACAATGATGAGAGGAACAAAATGCCAGACTAGCCAGAATTAATAGAATTCAAATGATCAATTAGATATGCTGAGAAAAAAAGCAAAAACCCAAACAAAATAGCCCTAATTTAAACTGGCTTGTGCTGCAGGGATAGAAGCAATTCTTCCAAAAGAAGGCACTGTGAGATTTCTTTGTGTTTTACACTTTTTTTTTTAAATAAAAAAATCTCTTTGTTTCAGCTCTGCAGTCTGAATTTCCTAAGGGGATGGTGAGTTGTTTCTCCCATGGTGACTGTTCTAATATCACCTGTAGACCTCCCAGGGACCATGGACTCCTCCATTCTTATGACACTGTCATTTGCAGTCAAAACAATTTTAGCATGATAAAGATGTGTTACAATAACTCTTGATTATAATACATCTTTATTGAGTTAAAACGCTTTGATTTCTAATGACAGAGCCGTGATAGCTCTGAGGTGATTATGGTGAAGGGATTGAACAGTTGGAAGCCCCATGTACCACCTGTCATCACATGATGGACTTCATTGGAGGGAACAGATATAAGACAGGAGGCCAAGGAGGCCCGGACTATAATGAGAGCCCCACTGACAGACCCTCAGGTTGTCTGGAGAGAATATAGATCCTTACCAAGTTGCCAGCTTCTAGCCTGGAGCTAAGAAGGAGAAACCAACGCTCCCTCTTGCCCACCCCCTCCTTTGTGTCTGAGAGACGAGATGACAGACTGCACAGCATCAAGGGGCCCTGCTAGTGGGAAACTGGGTAGGCAGCTCCGATCGAGGTCCCACTCCTCGTGAATCTGTGTGGGACAGCAACGCACAGCAGGTCGGTACCCAGCCTCCGGGGGAGGAGGCCTTGGCTCCCTTCAAAACAGTGCCAAGGCGGGTAGTGCCAAACAGTGAATTACCTCTGACATCTAAAAGAATAAATGGGTTTGTGTTTTGCAGACGAACATGTCACAGTAACAAAGAATATAAAAACTCACCATTCTGATAGATAGCTGGCTTCACTGGAAATTTAGAAATCAGAGATCATTTTCATTGGGTTTGTTTTTCTTGGCCAAGGGGTGACCCTGCGTAGAGGACTCTCATGCCCTCTGCTCCCCCGTGCCCCTTCCCTCTCCTGTGCAGCCCTCCTCTAGTCTGTGCTTTTCTCCCCACAGCAGGCCCCGCGACCACAAGGGTTTTAATCATCACTGACAGACACCTCTCCTCCGTGGAGGGCACATCCTGTCTCCCTTGTCTAACCTCGCCTTGCTCTCCCTGAGCAGAAGCGGCATCACGGATGTGCAGGAAGACGCCCTGCACGGCCTGACTCAGCCGCGCACCTTGTTGCTGGGCCACAACCGCCTGTCCAGCGCCTCGCTGGCTCACCACACCTTCGGCGAGCTCCGCAACCAGCAGGCGCTGGTGCTCGCAACGCTCTGCGCACCCTGCGAGGGGCCTGGTTCCGGGACTCCCGGGCGCTGCACCGGCTCCAGCTGGACGGCAACCAGATCGCTAATCTGACGCACAGTCCTTTTGGAGGTACCAACCTCCAGCGCCTCAGGCACGTGGATTTATCTAACAATTTCATATCCTACGTTGAGAAAGATGCTTTCCGGCCCCTGCCTCAACTACAGGAAGTGGACCTTTCTCGAAACAGGCTGGCCCACATGCCGGATGTTTTTACTCCGATGAAGCAGTTAAGGCTTCTGAGCTTAGATAGGAACCAACGGAGCTGCATTTGCGATCTGCACCCCTTGGCCCGCTAAGAAGCTACATTAAATAAGTCTTCTGCTCACAACCAGAGAAACCATGGACGTAAAACGCCAGCCGTCCATCCCCTCTGTGGCCAGAGGAAGTGTGCTGAGGCTGTCTGAGATCAACTGCGATTCCAAGGCTCCCAACCTCACTCTGGTTCTAAAGGACGGAAGTCCCCTCCCCCCGGGGCAGGATGTGGCGTTGCTGACCGTGCTTGGCTTTGCAGGTGCGTCAGGGCGAAGTGTGATTTTCTCAGGATATGGGGGGTGGGTGAAGGGACTCGTGGGGATTATGGGTAGGAGGGGGTGACAGTACATGGAGAGGATGTTAGCCCCGTGGGCACAATCACAAGACGTTCTCTTTTAGGGAAGCTGTCTAACAGGATGGGATAGGGCTGTAATTCACAAGCTCCAGGCCTGAGACAACTAACGTTACAATCTTGAATCATTTAACTTGCTCGATGCTCCCATGATACCACACACACGCTAATCTACTGTGGTTGTACAGCTCAGTAACAGAGCGCTTGGCCTGTGGTACTGAACTGTCCTACTTTGGATTCTGGCTCTGTTCTTACAAGTTGTCTAATCTGCTACAAGTTGTTTAACCTTTGTGTGTCTTAGTTTTTCTCCTGCTGGAGGGGTCTGGGCTCTTCTAAAACATTTGTTCATTTAAATTTTCCAAAAATGAGTCCCATGCCTCCACCAGACTACCTAGGGAGAGGGTAATATTCAACCCTTAAATGTACTCTTAAAAATAGTTTATGAGCTTATTGGTACATTATGTGGAACTTATCATTACATTCTTCATTGAGAATTTGTACCTGTACATGATATAGCTTGATTCCTATGTTTTTTCATTCCTGACCCCTTCCTTTCTCCCCCTCCTCCTTATACAGATAAGTTTTGTTTTTTCCTTCTTACTTCCAATTTTTTCTTTCCCTTCATTCCTTTGCCCTGCCTCCGTCTCTGGTTCCCTTTCCCCTTTGAACATTTTTCTCCCTATTTCACGTATTATACATGTTGGTCCTCATTTATAGTTTCTCACTCCAGAAAAATGATTTGGTATTTATAGATGTGTGTCCTATTTATTTCACTTGTGAGTATGTTCTCAAGGTGTATCCATTTAGTTATGAATGACTCAAGTTTATTGACACCTAAATATTTTTAATGACAATTTAGAAACTGTACTTTGGCTACCATTAAATCTCATTAGATGAAATATATCAAGTGATGCTATTAGATGAGGACCAAGTACGCATGAAAATTATTGAGTTATGTAGCTCTAAATGCATGCTGAAACCCACCTGAGATGATGATGATGATGATGATGATGATGATGATGATGATGATGATGATGACAACTGCAGGGTATGTGTGTGTTTGTGTGCATGTTGTTGTAAATTTGGAAAGTCAGATACCTACAAATGGCATCCAGGACCAAAGTGATGCATTTTGAATATATGCTATAAATCATCACTCAATAAGAAGTTAACCTATAAATTAGTTAAATTACTCAATAACAAGTTGCTGGTGAATTACATGAACATTAGGTTTTTGACTCCTGACGGTTACACTTTTAATCAGCATACAGACCACCATCTGTTCTAGACAATGGAACTACTACTAGCAGTAATCAAACTAACTTGAAAGAGAATTTCAATTTATCTCAGTAAGATAAAGTTCTTTAAAAGCCATGTAAGTAATTGTATGTGTTAAGTAATAATTTACCATAAATGATAGAACTGATAGAGCAGCAGCCTTAGATGTGCTTCTTAGCATACTAGTCCTAGGGGATAACTACTAGATGTTCTAACAAAAACAGAGAGATGAACAGATTCTGAAGTGACAGACTTTGTCAATCAGCTAGGTTTGGAGAATTCTAGATTAAACAACATAAAGCAGGTTCATTGTCTGTAGCATTTCACCTAGGGTTTCATATTCTAACAAGTATCATGAATCTTTAGGGAGATACAGTGTGGAGCATTTCTCCAACTTATTTGATCATGAATCCTTTTGTTTATAGAGGATTTCACTGAATTAGTGTTCCTCAGGACATTGTGTTGGAAATATTACAACAGGATAATTTTTAGTATCATTTATATTTTTAGAAATATTAGAAGTACATTTTTTCAAGGTAACATCATTACTATAGAGGCACATATAAATTCTAGAAAATTCTAAAGGTTTGGAGAGCTTGATATACATAGATAATTTCTGAGAAATTATGATTATAGGTATGTTGAGTGTAAAGGTATAAAACTATCATATTAAATATTTTCTTATTGGCTAATTATTAAATATACAGTTTTGAGAAGACATCTGATCTTATACTGATTTGTTCCTCTAAAATCCACCTTCTTCTGAATAAGTATGGTGAATTATGTACACCACTAGGTTGTAAGAAAAAGAATTATAGTTTTGCTTAAGATTGTGAGTAGCTCTTCAGTCACAACTACATTGTCACAATTGAAAGGAATGTTGAGAGTCAAATGTACAGTATTTAAAACTAGTCAGTAGATATTTCACACCAAATACTAAAATCTTGATACTTCTTACTCCATGAACTGGTGGACAAAATGTTTTCAGTGCTTCTACGAGTAGTTTTCACTCATTTTGCCCTTTGTTTCGGCCAATTCAGAAAGATGACTAGAACACTTCTTAAAAAGGGCAACAGTGTCCACAGCAATGGGAATTTAAACATTTTAAGAGTGTTTCCAATCTGTCTACAACATCACCTTTGCTGTCTGGCACTCCGCCTTAACAACCAGTGACCACACCTCAGTCTAGGTGCAGTTTGACAGTCAGCATGGATAGCAGGAGGCCATAGGAGCTCTTACAGCTCAGAGCAAGCAAAGCAGAAACCATTCTCTCACTAGGTAATGGTCCCTCTCACATCACTAGCTGATGGGTGGCTTTAAGAATACATAGCTTGCTCTTTCTTTTTTTTTAATTTTCTTTTGAAATTCACTAATTATAAAAAATATTCTTCTCATGGTTTGTTTTTGAGATTTTTTTCTTTGCTAATAGTTGAGTTTTCCAAGACCTAACTGCCATACAAAACCCAAGTGATTCCATCCACTAAAAAGTTATGATTTCTAATGCTGGGTTTGGTGGCTCACGCCTGTAATCCCAGCACTCAGGAGGCAGAGGTAGGAGGATTGCTGAGTTCAAGGCTTGCCTGGGCTACATAGTGAGCTCAGGGCCAGCCTGAACTACAAAGCAGGACCCTATCTCAAAAAAAAAAAAGTTATGATTTCTATCTTCAATGTCCTCCAAGGGCTCATGTGCTGAAGGGGTGGCCCCCAGATTGTGGTGCTGCTGAGAGTTAAGGGACCTTCAGGATCATTGGGAGCAAAGTCCTTGGGGAAACGCATGCCCTTGAGGGAGATTTTGAAACCCTGGCACCTCCTTGCTTTCTGATTCCCTCTCGCCACAAGGGGAGCAGCTTTGCTCTGCCTTGGGCTTACTGCTAGGATGTTCTGTTTTGCTTCAGGCCCCAAAGCAATGGAATCAGTTGATTGTGGTTGGAAATCTCTGAGATCATATGCCTAGATAAACTTTTTCTTCTTATATGCTGATTTTCTGTAAGACTTCATCACAATAACAGCACGCTGACACAAACAGCAATCTCAGTCACCACAATGGCAACCCATTGAATTTTACTATGTGTATCAAAGCATTGTGTTCAATAAGTCACATATATTCCCTCACTTAACCTCTGGTTGGTGTCAACTTTCACTTGAGAGAGAGGTAAAAAGAAGGATCAGAAATATTAAAAAAATTCCAAGAAGAAACTTAGGATAGAATTGTGAGTCTGAATTTTCTTATTCCATGTAAGAGATAATGTTTAGAATTGATTTTTAGAATTGATTTTTCTCAGACATTTTTAACACATTAAATCCAAGTTCTTAGTAGGGAAGGTGGACAGGGTCAAAGGACATTATGTGCACATATGCAGATCTCATCAGTAAACCCATTCATTATTATAATTACCATATGATAATAATTGTAGTAATAATAAAAGAGATAAGAGAAGTATCTTCTTTACTTTTTCCTACTTTCTCCTGAAAACAAAACAAAACCCCACATCTTTGCTTAGAAAAACCCATAACTAGTAGTGTCTGATAATAAAATGGTATAATTTCAGCTACAACTTTTAAAAATATTTTTTCATTAATAAAGATTACATTATTTGAATGTGTTTTAGTACTTTGAGTTCACTGACTAATATACTGAGTTTATACTATTTTAACCTCTGGTAGACGAGAATACCTGAATATTTTTACCAGAAACTGCTACTTTCCTCACTTTAACTGGAAAACTGAAACAATCATGCCTGACATTTTCCCTTTTCTTTCAAATTCAAAATGTCATATTTCCATGAATATTGTCACCAGTGGAGAGAAACAGACACACTGTCCCCAACTGATGTGCCTGGAGTGCGTGTACCCTCTCACCCCCTGTCCTTACTGCCAGAGGAGGGAGCCAATGGATACAGTCTCATCTGCCATGTAGGCAGCACTGGGCTCCAAACTCAGAGCTCCTGACTCAGTCTGTACTGACTTTACATCTTCATGATCACAATTCTTTGGGTTTCTAAAATTACAGAGCCTGTTTCACTATCAGAATTTATCAGCAGGATTCCTCCTATGAGTGAAGAATAATCAACAAACATTTCCAGAGCATTTTCTTTGTGAAAGAGTTGTGGGCACTGGGAACAGAATGTTGAACCAAACTGAAAAAGTGTGTTTCCTGAAAGTGCCTAACTCTGGCAGGGAGGACAGACAGTGAACAAGTTAAGGAATGAACACAACTTCATCCTGCTCTAAATGCTAAGAAGAAACATCATTGGGGTAGAAAGTGGAGATGTGACTCACAGAGTTTGGCTTGAACTTGTAGGTGGGAAAAGTGAGGTAGTACAGAGCAGAGGCTGTAGCTGGCCTTGAGAAACACTGTCCCTGACAGTTTTACTCAGAGGACAAGCTATGCTTGCATAGAGCTCAGGCCGTCTGAGATCAGACACTGTTCATCTGCTCATGGCAGCTCACAAGATCTTTGTAGGAGAGAAAAATAAAAAGCAAAAGCATCAAGGAGTTTGCAGGTACTGATTAAAATTTTAAAGAGTAAGTACAATTTAAATAAGAGACAGGAGTATGCATCTCAAGCATCACTAAGAGCTTCCACAAAAGCTAAGAAATGTATTTTAAGACTAATAATGAATCAAATAGTTTCTAATATAGTGTTTGAATGCAGGGAATAGTGAAAAATAAGGCTAGGTAAGGAGCTCATAGCCAGACTGTATTGAATCTTGAATGCTAAAGACTTTGGCCTTTTTAATAATGGGAAGCCAATGAGCTGGGGCAGTGGTAATCTTCAGGGAATGATTAAAATATGGCAATTGCATGTAGAGCCAATTGATCTTTTAGGGGGAGAAGGTTAGGGTACATGAGATTTTTGTCTTTTTTATTAACTATGACTTAAGAGATAGTAAATTTGGAATTAAACTGGTTTTCCACAGACAGAAAAATAATTTCAATGCAAGAATTACTTGTGCTTGAATGAATTTCAGCCTAATGACAGGCTCTTTTTTCTACTAAAGAGATTAAAGATGGTGTTGTTAAGTAGACAGACAGATAGACAGACAGATGGATAGATGGTGGAAAGCAGAGTAATGTCAATTACAATGACCTTTGTCTGGTCCACTACTTTTCCAAATGTTGACAGCCTTCCCACCCATTTGATGCCCTTTAAGCCATGAACCTATATACTTGTGGGTTTCAGTTTGGTGCTTATATGTCTTGTCCGATGATGTTATTTATCCTTTAACGGTTTCTCTATTTGTCACAGGAGTTGTTGGTCTTACTTGCCTGGGGTTAGTTGTATTTAACTGGAAACTCCGACAAGGCAAAGCAAATGAACACACATCAGAAAACCTGTGTTGCAGAACCTCGGATGAATCCCTGTGTGCTCATGAGGCAAGAAATTACCACACTAAAGGATACTGTAACTGCCACTTAACTCGGGAAAACGAGATAAAGGTCATGTCCATTGTGGGGCCCAGAAAGGAAATGCCACTTTTACAGGAAAACAGCCATCAAGCAACCCTGGCCTCTGAGTCCACAGCCCTTGATGCATCGTTTAGAAATCTGAAAGGGAAAGACCGTGGAGTAGACAGCGCTTTCTTCTGCCTGGATCGCAGACTGCTGCAGTCAGGATGCTCAGAGCCTCCTGGGAAAAGGGCAGCATGTAATGACGTGGGGTCAGTTATAAAATATTGTCCAAAAAGCACTGAAACGCTAAGGAGTCTTAAGCATGGAGAAGTCCAATCTCAAGCCCTGCCACGCCTTATAACAAGAACAGGTGAGTCTGTCTTGTTTCAGAAAATCCTACTCTATTTAATTTCCTCAGAAGAAGAGAACCTCTTTAATTTCCTCAGCAAAGAAATGCTATAATAATCACAAAAGCACCACTCTATTCCTCTTCTGAAGATCTATTGATTGTGTGTGTGTGAGAGTGTGTGTGTGTGCGTGCATGTGTGTGTGAGAGTGTGTGTGTGTGCATGTGTTTAGGTGTAGATGGTGTGTCCCTAACCTCAGGAGTTGAAAGCACATCTCCTGTCTACTGAAAGAGAATTTTAAGGCCCATCTCTTAACAATGTTTTAAGAAAAGAAGAGAAGCCTTTTAAATAGCAATATTCCTGTGAAGATTTATGGGAGGGTGAGTATCAGCTTTCTTTCCAACATCCTTCGGGCGCTAATGCCAATTCTGCAGTAAGCAACCTTCCCCGAGTATGACACGTTAGAAGAATGGCCCTTCTACTGCCAGTGATTCATTTCAGGAATGATGTCAAGAAACATACTTTGCTTGCTGAGCTGTCAAGGATGATAACTTCCCAGTTCAGGGAAAGTCAGGACTTAATTCATTGTCCCACGTTGGGAGCCAAGTGAATCTGGCCGTGACATCTACCCACTGTACATGGGCGATGTCAATATTTAGGTGGAGGCAATGAATTAAATGTCTTCCTCTCTCTTCCTGCATAGTAAGGTGATGCTTTCAGCTTCAGCAGTGAAAACTTGGACAGCTACTCAGTAAAGAGGTTCCTGTCACTTATCTGAATTGGTTTACGGCCCGGTGCTTTCTCTCCGAACACGGATGGCAGAGGTGCGGCATCAAGAAATTCTTACTGTGGGGATCTGGCTTTAAGAATGGATTGGGGGACAACTGGAGAGGAATGAAACTGCTATTTTCTGTGTGGTGTCAGGCAGGATGAGAATTTATTTAACTGTATTCCTCATTCTCCAGTGCTTGCCAGTGCTGGGCTTTGCTGATTTGACTAAAGAGAGAGATGGTCAAGGAAAGCAACATGTGCCGTAAACTCAGAATGGATTGGTTTTATCTCATGAAGAAATAAGCACTTTTCCTTTCACAAGAGCCATACTTTAGGCGAATATTGCACTTTGTCGGCTCTGTCCAGTGCTTTAAGTTCTCATGTGGAACATCCACCCTGAAGAGGAACTGATTTCTTAACCATTTCAAAACCACTGTTTTGCTTCACATGGATGGCAGTGGTTTGCCGGAGTGCTATAATTACTGCTCAAAACACCTGAAATTGTGCTTCATGTTGAGGATCGCACTGGAGCTTGGAAAGGCCAGTATTTGAGAAGACAACAGCCAAGTCATGCTTACTGCTTTGAACAGAAGTCAGCAGGAAGTGATGTCAGTAAGCATATGCCTGGTAATTTGGAAACACAGAAATACAGACTTGCATGGTAGCAAGGACTTCAGAGATGATCTAGTTTAATAGTTCTTATTTATTTTTGATTTCCAGAACCCTGAGAATCAGATAAATGCAGCTTATTCCTCAATATAATTTGTGTATTTGAATAAAATATCTATTTAGTTTGACTTTCTAAAACTCAAAGAGTAAGTAGTTCCCAGAGGGCCACCTACCAAATTGGTAGAAAGATCATAGATTTTTTTTTCAGAATCAAAAACTTTTATTGTCTTCTGAATAAGACAATTTTGTGGAACAGGAGAAAAGTATAAGATGCAATTTTCATCTTATGGTATTCATCCTGGTTAAGAGGGCAGAATTTAAAGTCAGAAAGACCTGGGCTCCAGCCCTGGCCATGTTATCCAGTGGATATACAACTAGAAGAAAACAGGCATCTTGCTAAACTTGTTTCTTCATCTGTAAAAATTATAATAACAGTTTTTCAATGGATTATGGATGCTGTGAATCAAATGAGGTAACAAATATTTAAGATTTATTATAATGCTTAATTCTTAGTATGTGCTGGATGAATATAATTATTACATTGCTATTTGCATGATTTAAGATCTAACTTTAATATTACATCTACCTATGCCATTTCATAGTACCAAGCAGAAATTGGTACAATACAAAGCAAGCCATATTCTAATATTCATATTCAACAAATATTCAATGAACATTGTATTAAGGAATAGGAAATGAAAAAGGTATCTTCTATATAAGGTTTCCATTTGAAACCTGAACATTATTCAATATTGCCCCTGTATTCTTGCCAGTATTTGAGTTCCACATAGGAAACAAATGCAAGAAACTTACTAGGCCATGTGAAAAAGACTGATGTTATTTATCTTTAAGGTTATCCTACCCCACAGCTAATTTAAAGATGTACAACTACAAATAACATTTATATTTCTAATTCTGTAACTTTTAAGTCAGCAGTGCAGCAGAGTGAAATGTGCCCATGAAGCGTGCCATTGTAAACATCCCAAACTGCCAAATATCTTTCATGGGCTGGCTAAAAATTAGCAAATATTCAAGAATTGTTATAATTGGAGGAGTCATTTTTATGTTTTCCATAAGGTTCTTAAGCATCTGTTGGTTGGGGTAATAAAATTCTGCCCAGTACTAAATTCCTGCATTTATTCTTCAGCAGATATCAGCAGTGACACATTTAGAGAAAGATATGCAATACCCGCTTCAGCTTTGGCAAGAGAAAGTCTTGAAAAGCATTTAACAAATGAATCATGGCAGCCTCCAATAGAAAAAGAAGACAATGGCTTACAACCTCACAGGCAGAGCCATTTTATTACAAGCGCAACATCCAAGCCTTGTGAGTCTCAGGAACACTGTGTACAAAAGATCGTCTACAAACATAGATCAAAATATGGTGATTCTCATAGACTGTTAAAACAGAACAAGACTCAGTATTTTCAGCCAAACAATACTCTTTCCTGTAAATATGTGCTCTGTGATCAATTTCAAGATTACATGAAAGAAATGAAGCAAAATCGTAACAAACCTTCAAAGTCTAAGGAAGAACAAATCCAAATTAAAAGTGCGATAGAAAAATTCCTTAAGAATGAAGATAACATGGATTTTTCAAGGTTATCAACAAAAATCAAGAATTCATATACCCCAACAAAGTCTAATTTCTATGATCCTGATATAGTAGGAAAAAACAGGTTGGTTACATCATCCAAAACATCAACCCAATGGAAACAACGTGGAAGTCATACTAACCAACTCATCAACTTGGATCTCAAAAAATGTGGCAACTATGGGGAGAAAAACAAAGAAGCAAAATGGTTTACTGATTCACAGATACTGAAAAAGACTAGAATCAAGCAACCTCATCTCAAAGGCAAAATTAAAGGACAAAATTTAAGGTTGAAATTAAATTTACATCCTTTTAGAAAAGTCAGAGTCCATCCAGATAAACCTGTACCAGAGCTCCCAAGGAAACATAAACAAGTATTAGTTCCTCCTGTAGCACTACCTAAAACTTCTGAGAAACAAACCAAAATAAACCTTGTGTCTTCTGCAGATTTCCCTCAACAGCTAGAGAGTAACAACTGTATCAAACTCCCTTCAGAAAGGCTGCTTCTCAAGCACTGCTCGAAGCGGACAGCATGTTGCAAAAGGAACAGCAGAAGTGCTCCTTCCCATAGTGCTAAGGCACTGCGTGCAGGCCACCAGTGCTCTGTAAAGGGACGTCCCTATCAACCTGGCTTTTTTCCTAGTGTAGACTCACCCACCTTGCCCCAGCCTACAGCTGGAGATGCTGAAAACAATCCCTCATGCTCTCAGTTCTCAGCTGAGCCACAGAAACGTGCAACTTGCCTTCAACTGGGAGCTCCTAGTTATTTAACAGATACTTTGGAAAGTGCAGGAAATTACATTTCACCATCTCAACCTTCCAGCAGGATTGGTGACCACAAGGCAACAGAGCCCACTGAGTACTTGGAGCAAAACAAATCGAAGACCAATGAGTTAACCCACTTTTCTCTGCCTCCAGGAAGCCAAATACAAATACCTGGTGTCCACAAGTCTGATACCTACAACGAGAAACACCTTTCAGATCAAAATCAAGTTTTACAACATGAAGAACAAAATTTTGATTATGAACGACTTGGAAATGAAACAAAAACATTAATGACAAAGTCCAAAATATCACATCCAGTTTTGGAAAGTAACATTGTGGACTATGAAGGAAATAAAGTAGGAGTAAATCTTCCTACCACAGAAACTTACAGTTCCTCGGTCATCTCCTGGATGCAGTCCAAGAACACCCTACCACTTATGATGACAGATTCTATTCCAACCCAAAATACAATAGAACTTCCCAAGGAAATCAGTATTTCTCCTCTTGGTGGTCAAGCCACCTTGCATCTAACCAATAGTAAGAAAAAAGGAATTGACAGAAGAAATGCACTGCCCAGAGGGAATGGTACTGAAGACCTAGAGACAAAAATAGAAGAAAGAGGAGAAGAAAATGTACTCAATGAAAGCAAGACAAATTCTAGTAGATTGATTTGCACTTCACAAATGACCTTGAAAGATACCACAAAAGAGAAGCAGGAAAGTTGGGAAAATATAGGGAGCGTGAAACCTGTATTATGTGATTCAAGCTCTGTTGAGGAGGCCAATACAGTTAAAGATTTGAGTATTACAACTTCTTGTGAAACCAGAAATAGAATATCTCATAGTGAAATAGATCCTGAGAATAATAGTCATATGTATGGTTTGAAAGAAATTCAAAACATTCAACCAGATAAAGATAACAGAGTAAACAGAGATGGCACAAAGGTAGTGGAGACACATGATGATTAAAAAACATTCATTTTAAGGCAGAAAATGAGGTATTTCTAATTCCTAATAAAACAAATAAAGCTGAAAACTCTTCCCCAAAACCTGTACTCTATTTACCATCTGCTGAATATGCTAATATATCACTTTTAGAAGCAGAACCAAGTGAAAAAAATAACTCAAATAATTTCCTCCTTTAGCTCCTTTCAAAAAGAAAGGATACTTCATAGACTTTACATATATTTTAAACGTATCAGTTTGGAGAAGAAGGTTTCAGCAATCCTTCATTATCAATAAAGACAGAAAATCACAAAAATCAAAGATGGAGCTACAGTATATATTTGATACAACACTAAACATGCCTCTTGAAGGCATGAAAAAATGAGCAATAAGTTGTGCCTATTGCTGGACATATTTAAAAAGGAGAGTGTTCAAAGAAAAAAGATTAAATGTTAAAAAAGGATTCAAGGG
>PVIC010016387.1:0-33982 GCA_004025085.1 Thryonomys swinderianus | reverse complement strand
GCAAAAAAAAAAAAAAGTTCTGGTCCAGATCACCTTTCAAGAATGTTCTCTGTTTATTAGCAGTTTTGTGAATAAAATGTCCTTGTTCTTCAATTCTGTAGTAGTATCTCCAAAAAAAGTTTCTCCTTTGTTTTGTTTGGGTACTAGAGATTGGACTCAGCCTTCACACTGAACTACATCTCAACTTTTTTTTTTTTTTGAGACAGGGTCTTGCTTTGTAGTTCAGGCTGGCCCTGAGCTCACTATGTAGTCCAGGCAAGCCTCGAACTCAGCAATCCTCCTGCCTCTGCCTCCTGGGTGCTGGGATTACAGGTGTAAGCCACCAAGCCCAGCGCAACTCTTTTTTTTTGAGACAGGATCTTGTTAAGTTGCCCAGGCTGGGCTCAGACTTGTGATCCTACTGTCTCAGCCTCCTTGAGTGCTAAGATTATAGGCATGTATTACCATGCCTGGCTGAATTTTTAAAGTTGCAGAAAACTAGAATTTCACTGTCACTCCTCCTAATTAATTGTTATTTTTCAACTAGGTTACAATGATGAAGTTGGAAACCATGCAGTGAAACCACTAAGTGAAAGTAAAGGTAATTATCTAATTGAGTGTTTTATTAGAAACTTTGTGTTTAAAAAAAAAAACCTGTAGGAAACTAAAACTGTAAGGTACCTAGATAACATCCCATCCTTTTTACACTTGATCTTAGCCAAAAGGCCGAGAAGCGATGCATCCCATCCTTTTTAATAGCCCTGTAACTAACTCATGTATAAAATAGATATGACCAGGTGATTCTCCAAAGATTCTTTCTCCAAAGGTGCTCTTGAGGATCCTTAATAAATCCAATATAAATCCAAGTAGGATTACTTTTAAGTTGCCTTAGGTACTTTCTCCTTGCTGGGAAAAAATGCCTGATACAAATTAAAGGAGGAAAGGGTTTTTTTAGCTCACAGTTTGTAGAGATTTCAGACCATAGTTGGCTGACTCGGAGGCAGGACAGCATAGCAGAGGGACATGGCAGGGTGAGACAATCCACGGTAGGCAGGAAGCAGCAAACCTTCCTCTTCTTCCCCTTTTTATTCCATCTAGGCTATCAGCCTGTTGGGTGGTGCCACTCTCATGGTGGGTCTTCCATGTTCAGTAAATCCATCACCTACACCCAGAACTAGGCTAAACCAATCAGGCCACGAATCCAGTATCTTACCCATGATCCAGTCACTCCTAAATGCCCTTTCTATGAGTGCAAGATGCTTTAAAGGGTCATCTAGATACCAGCCATAACACAAGTTTTATCTAAAAAGCAGGGTCCAGCTTTCAAATGGTATACTGAGTAAGGGAAGAAGATGTCTTTTCTCTTGGATAGAGTCGGCTTAAAGTTTTTTTTTTAAGACAGTCAACAATAGGTAGCTTGCTTATGCCTAACAGAGGAGTCAGGCTATATCATGTTTCAAAGTTCTTTCTACTCTGGGCTTCTGTCATGGGAGCTAAAGCTAAGAAATAAATGGTAAAATTTTAGAAAGTTCTGTTTCTGGTAAATATCCTTGACCATAGATGGTTAGGTTAGTCTCTGGCAAGGAACCCCTGATTATTTTCAATAATATTATTGTGAATTGAGAGCAAACCAATTTTCTGGATTTCAGCAAAGCATCCTGAGCAGTGGGTGCTTATGATTCTTTGCCTTGCATGTCTCAAACTCTCAGAGCATTTTTGGCTGGGTTCCTAACCTCACTTCCCGAGAGCTTTTCCTGTATCCCTGGGGATGGCGTAAAAGCATCCCAGCATGGAAGCTGCTGGCATTGTGAGCGAAATTGAATGGGAGTTAACTGCTGACAAATCCTCCACTGTAGGAACCAGGACCTTAGCAGCAGGGCCTACTGCATCCAAGGGATGGCAGAGTCGGAGAGAGGTACTAGGTCCTGGCCCTGTCTCTGCCTGACAGGCCGGCTCATCTTTTTTTTTTTTTTTTTTTTTGAGACAGGGTCTCGCTTTGTAGTTCAGGCTGGCCCTGAGCTCACTATGGTGCCCAGGCAAGCCACCGCGAACTCAGTAATCCTCCTGTCCCTGCCTCCCGAGTGCTGGGATGACAGGCGTGAGCCACCGCGTCCGGCATTGTGGTATGCGGTGTTGATTGTTGGTGGGCGTGTCTCCATGCCCAGCGTTATATGTGGTTACCGGGGATCGAACTCAGGACCTTGCGCTTGCGAGGCAGGCGCCGGAACCACTGAGCTAACCCTCTGGCCCCAGGCCGGCTCATCTTGACTTCCACAGCCTGAGGTTTTTCCTCTAAGCCTGTGTGTCTGGCACCCCCTTGGGATTCAGAATACTTTCCTAATTATCTGCTCTCCTAAAATATCTGATGTGGCCTGACGCCTCCCAAGGGAGACACTATCTAAACCCAGGGTGATGTGGTTCCTTCGAACAGACTCTACGAACTCAGACGTGGAGTACACAGAAGTGGAAGTGTCCTCAGTGGAGCCCCACCAAGGTAAGTGCCCGACTGGAGTGAGCGAGCCCGTGCCTTGTTCTCGATGGGGTGGGGATGGTGTGGTCAGCGGGAACGGTCTCTCAGAGCGGAGGTCAGCAGAGCTCCTGGACGCACCTATGGCAGGAGATATAAAGTTCTGATAAGCATTAATTATGCCCCTATTAATAGCAGGTAATACGTAGTTAGCATTCCTTAGGTGCCAGGCAGTGCCCGTTTTTAATGTGTTTAGTTTTGAAACAGGGTCTTGCTCAGTTGTCCAGGCTGGCCTTAAACTTTTGACCCGCCTGCCTCAGCCTCCCAGAGGCCTGGGATTATAGGCATGCACCTAGCTTGTTCAGACTTTTCTCCCAGAGGTAGCACGCTGGCAAATACAGCCTGTCCCTAGCAGTCGCCTTTGGAGACTGAATGTGTATCAATCAAATGCATGTTTGAAGGTAGAGGCCTCTCCTCTTGAGAGGGATACTTGGATGAAGCATCTAAAAGCCCCAAACTCTCAGTCTGAACAGTGGGGCTGGGTTTAGACCCTGTGCGTGTGACTCTCTTGGGGACAGGCTCCCTGGTGGTCCTTGGCTCTGACTAGGTGCTGGGCTACTGATGCAGTGGGCCGGGCTGCAGCAAGCACTAGAACATCAGCCTCAGCTGTCTTTGGCACCAGGAAACTATACACCTCTCCCAGCCTGTGCCATCTTGGCCCCCCAGAGGCTCCAGCACGCTCAAAGGAAACAGTCATTCCAAGCCTTCTGGCCCTGCTGAGACACTTGTGAGGCCTGGTGCCATCCCCCTCCTTTCCCACTAAAGATAATAAGGCTGGGCTGGGTCTTCAGCCAAGCAGGCCTGCCCGTCACTGGCCAGAGCCACCCTTCTTCCATGGAAGGATTTCGGAGCCTTTCCTCATCTTGCACAGTATGATTCTGGGCACCGTCTCAGCGAGTCAGTGCACAGAGTTTTCCAGTCCCACACAGGGGACACGGCTGTATGCTGCACCCCTTTCTCATGGTCTCCTGCCAGAATAGCCCCCAGTTGTGTACTGCCCCATAGGCACAGCTACACAGGGGCATTCTGCTGCTAAGTCCCCACTGTACCTTAGGGTTGGGGCACAACAGGTGCTCCCAGAACAGATGAGGGCAAAGGACCAGCCACTATGCAAGGTGCAGATGACCCCGTCCTTGGAAGGAGGGTCTGCGAGAGAGCCAGGAAGACAAGGAAGCAAAGAATAGATGGGGCCAGAGATTTAGCTCAGTGGTTCCCACGCCTGCCTCACAAGTGCAAGGCCCTGAGTTTGATCCTGGTAACCACATACAGTGCTGGGTGTGATGACTCACGCCCACCAGCAATCAATACCGCATACCACAGTGCCGGGCGTGGTGGCTCATGCCTGTAATCCCAGCACTCAGGAGGCAGAGGCAGGAGGACTGCTGAGTTTGAGGCTTGCCTGGGCTACATAGTGAGCTCAGGGCCAGCCTGAACTACAAAGCGAGACCCTGTCTCAAAAAACAACAACAACAACAACAACAAAAACGAATAGATGGTCTCCGTGATCATTAGAGCTGAGAGGGAGCAGAATGGGGTGTGGTGAGGAAACCCCCAGGGGCTGTCTTCTCCAGTTTCTCTCTGGGCTGGCATTTAAATTCGGCCCCACCCAGAGGAAGGGCTAGGAGAACCTGGGAAATAGAAAGGACAGTGTGAAGTAGCTCAGAGGTTGCCTGACTTAAGTTCTGAAAAGATAGCCAAGGGTGCTGACGTGCACCAGTAATCCTAGCACTCTGGGAGGCTGAGGCAAGAGGATCACAAGTTCGAGTCCAGGCTGGGAAACCTAGTGATTTAGCAAGAGTCTATCTCAAATTTAAAAAGGGCTAGAGGTGCAGCTCAGAGCAAAGGCCTTAAATTAAATCTACAGTTAAAAGGGGGGGGGCCTAGAAGGAGGCTTGTGTGTGTCCAAAGAGACATAAAGGAAGTAGATAAATCAGGGGCCATGCTGGGGCTGGTGCACACAGGGTGTCTAAAGTTTTCTTTGCATCCTATTTTAAATGGATTAGGCAGCATTTGGATTAGGCTTTAGACAAGGATGTAGCAGGTTCCAATTTCCTTCCTTAAGAACTGTCCTCATAGCCAGCATAGAAACAGACCGAAGGGGCCAAAAATGGAAGCAGAGAGACTGAGATGTTATCACCAGGGAGGGGAGGCGAGGGCGGGACAGTGTCCACTCTAGACTTGTTCTGAGACGGATCACAGTGTCCAGTGGTGGTATAATGGCCAGAAGAGACAGAAAGGCTGCATGTTTCTTAGCAGAGCAACTGCAGAGACAGTTGAAATGCCTGGCTCCTTCCCTAACCCAGGAAAGAGCTCATCCGGAGGTCTGGTTCTGTCGGTTACGTTTGAGTCCACACAGGGGACTGGTGCTCGGAAGCTGGTCGATGTGGGCTGTGATGGAGGCGTGGTAGCCGCTTATTCCTAAGGGGTGTCGTTAAGGCAGAAGGATGAGAAGGGCAGCCCAGACTCTAAAGCAGGTGGGAAGCCCTGCTATCCTCTTCTCAACCCTCCACTGAGAGCTGCAGCAGATGGCGCAGCCTGAGGACATGGAGAGCAAATCACTGCGTGTCTTTGGACCGTGCAGTATCCATGGAGCCTCCCGTTATCCTGAGCTCTGGCTCCCGGCCGTGGCTATCACGCAGAGGCCAGATCCTGCCTTGGCTCCACTTCTGACTGGGTGGAGCTGGTGGCAACAAGGGCTGAGCAGTGCCTGGATGGCTTTGGGTTTCAGGAAGCTGAAGAAGAAAGGAGTGTGGTTCTGCCCTTGGGAAAGTGTCTGTTTTCTATTCTTTGGCAATGTGTCCATGTTAGTGGCATCTGATTTTCTTTTGCTTGCTTAAGGTAGACAGGGCTTGAGGGAAAAGTGAGGTGTCAAAATACCTAGGATGAGGTGGGCCAGGACCTGGCTCCTTGTTCTCCACGCCCAGCTCAGTGGGCACAGGTTGCATGCAGTCCAACTGGGTGCCTCTCTCACCTTGTACAAAGGTGCTGTGTGCACAGCAAGGTCCTGGGTAGAGCTGGAATTAGTATAACGTGGGTGGCAAACCTTTTAGAGCTTTTGATAACAAATACATGCCATAGGTTCACCACCACCGCAAAGGAGTGATCCAGCTTGAGTTTAATTGTTCCATCCTCCTCCTCAGAGCCAAATGACAGCAGGGAGGACAGGCCTGAGCCTCTGGTGTTGAGCCCTTGCCTTCCCCAAAGGTGGGAAGTGGGGCATTATTAGCTGAGGAGAGGGCTGTGTGGGTTCAAGTCCTGTGATGGGCTAAGGTGACTGGTCTTGGCTAACCCAGTGTCCTGCTCTCAAGGCCTCCCCTTCTTCCTACCGGAGAGAAGCTCTAGCCCTGCTGGCAGCTGACCAAGTGGTCACTGTGTGTGGAGGAGGGGTGGGAAGGAACTTATTAAATCCCAGTCTACTGCATGTTTGCTGTGAGACTAATTGCTGGGAAAACCCCATGACGTTGAAGCCATCTCTTTCTTTTTTAACACAGAGAAAAACAGAGGCTAAAATATAGCTCCATCCGGAAACAGTGCTGACAGCGGAGACAAACAGCCTGCTGGGCTGGTATAGTCATTAGCAGGCAGCTGCTGCCACTGGCAGCAAGAGGAGGGGAGATAGCAGCTGAGCTGGGCAACACAGGAGGGGATGGGGCAGCAGTAGAAACCAGGGGTGCAGCTCAAGCTGGTGGAAACCGCTCACGCTGCCTTGGCTAGAAAGCACGAACAACTGACAGCAAGGGAGTCCGCTTCTTGGGCCCAGAGAGTTTTGTGTCTCCAAGGTGACTGCAAGGGTCTCCTGGCCTCCCCCACATGACTGGGGGGAGTGGACTTCATAAGATACCAGGGCCCCAAGTTTGGGCTCACAGCCCACTCTCCAGTTTGCCACTCCCTTCCTTCGCTACTCGATGGGGTCCCTGGGTTTTGTTGCCCATGAGAGGTTGCATTCTGCAGTGAGACTTGCTGGTCTTTCTTTCACATAGGTAAGAGGGGCTGGAAAGTGGTAGGGTCCCACCATGTTCCCTCAGGCTGTGTGGGTGTGCATGTGTGTGCACCTGCATGTACGAGAGTGGCTCTTGTATACAAATGTGGACACACGGTGTGGATGTCTGTAGGTACACTGTATGTAAACACTGTATGAAAATGTGTGTATACACACTGCACGGGTGTGTACAGAAGTACTGTGTATGCACAGGAAAAAATGGTGGCCCTGGGTGTTCTATTTATCTCCCAGGCCTGCAAGTCACCTCCATATGTAATTCACACCTGCTCTGAAATAGTCTAACCCAGAGGAGCTCAACCCTGGCTGCCATTGGACTCTCCTGGGCAGCTCTGAGGAGCACCAGCTGTAGGCTGGTCCAGACCAGTGTGCTCAGATTCGGAGGCGGATTCTTGGCAAGTCCGGCCAGCTGGAACTGTGAGCCTTCCTCAGACCTGACTGATGTCACAGTCATTGCGATGCCAGGCTCCAAGCCAGACATGGGGACCCAAGGCTAGATTTTGGGGTCCAGACTCTGCCCAGAACCTAGCCCTGGCAGAACAGCTGACACAGGGTCGCCATGGCAGGGAGAGAGGGTCCAGCCACTGAGCAGGGCAGCTTCAGGCCTGTGCAGAACACAAGGACATTAGGCCCTCAGGTCCAGGGCTCCCCTGTGTGGGCAGCCCTGGGTCACCATGACCTGCTGACCTCCTACTTTCAGTCCAGCAGTGACCGATTAGACCAAGATCTTGGGAAGTTGGGAATGACAAGATCTTGGTGCTTGTGGACATGGGCACTGCTCGGGTGGGTGGTAGATACATCAGGGTGCTGGCCTGGAGCTTGGAGACAGCTACTAACTTGTGCCTGGTCCCTTTTCCAGTTCTAGGAACAAAGGGCACAGACACGGTGTACAGTGAGATCCGGAAAGCTGATCCTAGTGAGTGCACTGCCTTCGAGGCGGGGTGGGCTTACAAATCTGCCCCCAATTCCTTTGCTTCCTGCTGGCCTTTCTTCTGTTCCCATCATCCACTGCTTCCTTGCTGATGGGCGCCCAGGCAGAAGGACTAGAGAAACACTCATTACTTTTTTTTTTTTTTTTGGTAGTATTAGGGATCGAACTTGGGACCTTACATGTGCCAGGGAGGCGCAGTACCACTGAACTACATCCCTGGCCCCCATTTTCATTTTTTGTATCAGTTTCATATTTGAGTCTGATGGAATGAAATCCATGGACTGCTTTTAAATTCTGAAAATAAGTCCACATCCCAAAAAGCATAAACAGGCCAGGGGAAATAGTAGTTCTGTGAGTCTCTGGCTTTTATACAGTAGATTTATTATACAATGGTCTTTGTGTGTGTGTGTGTGTGTGTGTGTGTTGAACTAGGATTGAACTCAGAATTGAACTTGTGCTTGAGAGGCAGGCGCTGTGCCGCTGAGCTAAATTCCCAGCCCCCACAATTATTTCTGAAATCACCAACATTTGAGAAATGCTATTTTAAAATAAGACCCAAATAACCTACATTTTATCTCAAATGGTGATCACTCCTTAATGCATCTTTTAAATTAGTATATTCATGAATAGAGCAGACATTTAGCCTCTCATAGGACATGACACTGAGTGAATTCTAAAAAACATTTTCTGGAGAATTTTTGTCTCAGGTACCTGTTTTACATTCTCAGTATAGTCAGAAGTAGTAAAATGTCAATGTGAATAAATGGGACTTCTCTATTTGTCCAGCGGAAGAGAAAGATAAAGTCAAGCTGGGATTTGAGGTCAGTCACATGCGCAGTTGTGCAAAGACCCTTCTGGTTTTTTACAGGCTTCTTAGATTGCTTGCTTCCCTGGCTCAAGGCTGAAGTGCTGACTTTCAGTTGCTTTGTTCACTGCAAAAGCTCACGTTTGAGTGTTTCTGAATGTGCTCCATAATCTATGTGCAACACATCTTTCTACTCTCACAATAAATCTTGTTTTACAAATGCAGATAGTGAGGCAGAAGAGATGAAGACACTTCCCAAGGCCATAGAGCAGTCAAGCCCCTAAGATCTGGGCCTCCAAGAACCAGGCTCCACACTCTTATCACAGAGCTGAACTGCCTTGGTTTGGGGCAGGGAACTGAGAGAATACTGATCCTTATTGCCGAAATGCATACTCTGAAGTGCGTGGTCTGATTTCCTGCATCTGTAGTTGGGTCTTCAAGTGGGTTCTCTCGGAGCCCCCAGATTGGTTCTGGATTACTCAGTCCTGAGCTTTGCAAAACTGATCCCTCCCCCAAGACTTGAACCATTGGCACTGTAGAACCCAATTTAGTAATATTATGCTGGTGAAGAGCCTTGGCTTTGCTGGAAGATGTGGAGCCTCTGTCCTAGTGCTATCATTTACAGGCAATGTGACTTTGACCAAGAGGGCTTACCCCTCAGAGACTCAGTTTCCTCAGTTGTTTCATGGACATGGGATTGAATGAGAAAAAGGAATAGGATCATAGGATTGCAGCACATGGGAGGCTGAGGCAGAGATTGCTAGAAGTTTGAGGCCAGTTTGAGCTACATAGTGAGTTCAAGGCCATTCTGAGCTACATAGTTAAACCTTGTCTTTAAAAAGATAGGATAGATTGTGAGCTGTATATAAAATGTACCAATAAAGAATTCAATTTTTTAAAAAAAGATAGGATGACTGGAGATGTTACTACTTTTACCAAGTAGTGTACTTTCCCTGCCACATGGTGAGTATTCAATTTTAGTTTAAAAACATAGGAGGAGCTTGGGCCCTATAGTACAGGGATTTACCCAGGACTAGACCAAAGTGGTCTCCAAATCTCAGACAAGGCTGCTCTCCCTGCCCAACCTGGGCCATGGGGGACAGTTAGGGCTCTGGTCCCTCTACGTCAAGGTCTCCAGCTTCCATAGAGAACCTGACAGCTGTAACCTGCCCAGGGGCTGAGGATGGAGAAAGTCTTGAGTCTTGCCTGGGCTTTGCCTTTAGGACCACAGCTGTCTAAAGTCTGCAGCCTGACCTCACCTCCAAGGCTATTGTCCTGGAAGCCGAGGGGTTTCCTGTTTCTGAATATTTCCTCTCAGCTGCTACTGAGGACGCCACAGGCCACACTGATTCCTTTTTTTTTTTTTTTTTTTTTACACACTTACTGATCTGCTAAAGGGCAGGTATCTATTTAAGGGCTGTCCTTGGTTCCTGGGACTTCCTTAACAGAAACCAGTTTCTGTGTAATCTGCTTTCCTCTATGTCTCACTCCAAAATGGTCCCTATCACCTAGATGAGGCTGGATGATTCTCCAGGGAGCCAGACCCTTTAGCCCCTGATATTCCACCTTCCTTGGGCTTCTCCCATACTCACCCTTAGCATCCTTTCATTAAACTTCCCTCCAGTCTTATTACCGACCAGACTTTTTCATGCGTCGTCATAATCATCCCCACATTTGTCATCGCCCTAAATTCTCCAGCAACGCCTTGCACTGCATGGCCTTGACTTGTATACACTGAGCATCTCTTGTTGCATACTCATTATTTTTCCCTTCTGTAATGTAATGCCCTTTAGGTTAGAGTTTAGAGTTTCTTTAGGTTTAGAGTTTCTTCCTCCTCTGTTACAGCTGATGTGTGCTGAGCAGTCCCTGTGTATGAGACCCGAGAACCCTCACTTAGTCTCAAGAGCATATTAGAGTGATGAGGGCTTGCTTGTTACTCCAGCTCCAGACTGAGGAAATGGACCCAGAGGTTAAGTAATGGGTCCTTGTCCCACAACCAGTGTCAGAGTGGGAGGCTTGTCCAGGGTGATGTTCCTTAAAGCTTCCCATTCCCCTCAATGCCAAACTGAAGGGGCCACGTGCTTCTGCCCACCCCGTCTTTCATGGTTTAGTCTCTATGCTGTCTGGGGAGCAACAGAGTAACTGGAGAATCCAACTCGATCTACTTCAGAAATCCCTGGTTGCCCAAGGACTTGAATCATCGAAACACTCAAGCCCCAGTCACTTGCTCTGTAAGAAGAGCGATGGGCTAGGTATAAATCATGGTTCTCAAATCTGTTAGGATGCAGCTCGCATGGGCCCCCTCCAAAAAAAAAAAGAAAAGAAAATTGATTTCATAGGTTGGATAATTTGCACTTCTAATAAGTCCCCACAGGCTGCTGGTACGGTTGGCAGCCTGGGGAGCGCACCTTGAGAACCATTCTGTAGATGCTCTGTACCAGGTTCTGCTCTTTATTGGAAGGACCCGGGCCTTTCTTATTCCTGTAGATCTGGGAGCAGTTGCTAAGGATTGGCTGGTGGGGAAATCCAGAACCACTATGTGTGCGGTGGGGTAACCCCTAAGGCGAATGTCCGGGTGAAGGCAGGAGCTTGGCCAGAGCTCCTGGCTACAGCGTGGGATCTTAGCTAATGTTTCTTTCTCTCATTCGGCACCAATTTCCAGCCAGCAGCGCGCAACAGGGGTTCTTTGGGGATTAAATGGCACATGGGCAGGCGGGAGTGGTTCTGGCTGTTGAGTTCCCCCACCCAGGAGGGATACAAAGAAAAGCCACTGCCCCCAGTAACCAACAGGGCAAAAGTGGCCCTTTCTCCAAGGAGCAACTCCAGGGCAGAGCCCTGGAGGGACTTTTGGGGGCTGTTGAAAAAGTATAAGACCGTGGGTGAGTTCCCGGGCTCTGAGAGGTGCCTGGGCTTTGTAGCCTGGGCTTTGTGTTCCAAGCTTAGCTTTTTTGCTCTTATTTTGTCTGTTGTAAAATATACATGACACTATTTCAACCATTTTCAAGTGTACAGTTCAGGTCATGAAGTCTGTTCCTAGCGTTGGGCAGCCATCACCACCCCCACCGCCAGAACCTCTCCAACTTTCCAAAGCAAACCTCCACACCCATAAAACAATAACTCCTTCCCCACCTCTAGCAGCCACCGTTCTAGCCCCCACCCCCGTCTCTGTGAATTTGGCCAAACTTAGCTTTTTTATCTCTCCAATGAAGTGGTCAAGCCAATGACCTTAAATTCCCTTCCAACCACGACATTCAGAGTCTCAAGACCTGGTTGGTGTCTGGACGTGCAGGTCCTGTGACTTTTCCTTGGTCACTCTGGACCTGTCTGTCTGAGTCCTTTTTCGTCCCCCAGTACTGGGGATTGAACTCAGAAATCACTGAGCTGCATCTTTAGCCTTTTTAAATGCTGAGGCAAGGTCTTGCTAAATTGTCTAGGTTGGCTTCCAATTTGCGATCTTCCTGCCTCCTTCTCCCCCTGAATAGCTAGAATTACAGACAGGCACCACTGTACCCAGACTGAAATCAGTTACTTCTTAGAGTTACTTCGTGGGTGCCTTTGGAGGTAATTCTAATTCTGAACTCACCCCAGCTTCCCCTTTGAATCAGACCCCGTAGATAATTACTAGTAAGCCCAAGTTTTTCTTCAAATCTGGATTCCATCCTGGATCCCAGGGCAATGTACTGGATTTTTGTATAGCTAGAGCAGCCTGGGTGCTTCTTGTATTGTGAACCTCAGGTACTGCGAACCTTACGCCCTGAGTAAGACATGTAGGCCAGGTTCAGGGGCAGCTCTTGCCTTAGTGGGGGATGTGGCACAGCTCTCAACCCTCCCTTTGCCTCTGGCTTTAGTTTTCTTATCAAGTCGCAGTAAAATGCCTCTCGCTTGGGTGGAGTTGTGGCACAATGGACACCTCAGTGGCCTCGGGTGGGTAGGGCCTAAGGTGGATGGGAGGGGCATCAGCACCTCTCCTGATCAAGGCCTTAGTGTCCCCCTCTGGGTTGTGGCCAGGGTTGGCTAATCTGCTGTTTTATTCAGAGCCTGCTATGTGTTGACTTATAGCTAAGCTAACAACCTCTTGTCCCTGCGATTAACACTCAGACGACGGTAAGGAAACTGGAGGGGTTTTTTTCCCTTCAGCTATTTCATGGTCCATGGCTGTGGCACATGCACTGCTGTGCAGGAGAGAAGGGGAAGAATTCTCAGAATGAGGGAGTGTATATCAGAAAGACACCAAATCAAGAGAGCTAAGAACAGAGAGCACTACTGGCTGGAGCTGCAATGTCCTGAGGAAGAGCCTCAGCCCTTCCGGAAGCTTTAGCTTCTTAGGGGAATGGGCCCGAGGCTCACTGCCTCCTGACAGAGCATCCATTTTGTGGCCTTGAGATGGATCCCACAGCCTTGTGTGTGCTAAGCAGATGCTCTGCTCCTCAGCTTCCCTGAAACCCTGGAAACATTTCTGTTTGTCCTAACTTGACTAGGGGAGGGCAAAGCAGCACATCTGGTAAGTGGAGGGACGGATGCTGCCCAGCACCTCACAGTCCTGAGGGCAGCACTGACCACACAGAGAGTGTCCAGCCTGAAACGTCAACAGGGCCAACATCGAGAAACCCCGGCTTAGGGACTTCACCCCCTGAGCCTGCCCACAAGAGATTCCTCCTCCAGATGCCAGAATTTTTTCCCCATGTGCTCACTTCAGGAGGGTATCTGGGTACTTCCTTCCCAACCCCCATCCCTGGGAAGGACACTTAGTCTCCCTGCAAGTCCTTGCCCCACTCAGCAAGTCGGACAAGGCCCCTCCGCATCTGAGCCCCAGCTTCCTCAGCCTTCCACTCCTGCTCTCGCTCCGCTTGGAATTCAGACCTCACAGGGCAGAAACTCCCCATCCCCACCACACTCCTCGCCACCCTGGGTAACATGGGGCTGAGGTAAGAATAGTCACAACAGGAAATGGTCATCAAGAAAGAGCTGAAGGAAAAAAGGCCTCCAGGCCAAGTCCCATCTGAGAGGGGGAGAACACTTGAGCGTCAGTCCCTGCCCATCCTGTGAGGCACAGAGCCAGCTGGGCCTTTGGGCACCGCCAACCTGCCCCCTCAGGGTGGCACTTCCTCCTCCAGCATCCAAGGTGGTAAAAAAAAGCACTTCATGCAAAACCAGAGGGCACTACTCACCAGATTCTATTTTTATGCTGATTGCTCTATTACCAAAAAACCCCCAAAACCACAAGTGAGCAGAGACTTGGGGTTCTATTTCTATTATCAGCAAATATAATGAATTTTTAGCATTTTGTGTTCCAGTTGCTTTAGGAAATGCAGCTTTGAGGCACTTCTCCCTCGTGCCTGGCTCCAGAGCCCAGGGGATGAGGGCACACTGCAGCATGGGGCCCTCTGGTTCCTCCAGGTCAGATCTGGGCGGCCTCTCTGGGTGGAGGTTGATGCCAGGGGCCGGGCGCATTGGCCCCGCTGGCCATTGCCATGAGCTCTTGCCCAGCCACAACAGGAGAGGCCTTAGGAACTTCTGGTTCTGTTCCTTCTAGGGGAGGCACATGGGGTATGAGAAGATAGGATTTAAAAGGAAGAAGATTTGTAGAAATAGGGCAATTTTAAATTAGAGAAACCAAAAGATTGTGACTCCTACTGTGACAGAGTACCCCTGAATTGCCCATGGTCCAGGCAGAACTGGTCTTTGAGCTTGTGGGCCTGGGTATAAACCAAGGCCCTTAGATTCCTTCTCTCCAGGGAGACAGGACTTGGAGGGGCATTAGGCCTTCGCACCATACCTGTACCACTTTTTTTTTTTTTCTTAGTTTTTTGAGATGGTCTCGCATTGTAGTTGAGCCTGGCCCTGAGCTCACTATGTAGCCCAGGCAAGCCTTGAACTCAGCAATCCTCCTGCTTCTGTCTCCCAAGTGCTGGGATGACAGGCGTGAGCCACCACACCCAGCATTGTGGTATGTGGTATCAGGAATCAAGCTCGGGACCTTGCACTTGCCAGGCAGATGCTGGAACCACTGAGCTAAATCCCCGGCCCACCTGTACCACTTTTAAGAGCAACAACACCTTCTCTCAGGGCCTTCCCCGGCCCCCGTTGCTACTGTATCTTCAGGCCTGTGTCCACAGCAGGCAGTCTACAGAATTCAGACATCCGGTGTGCGTGGGGCCCTGGCCCTTTCCACAGGGGCAAGCCATTCCCCTCACTCATCTCTTACAGTGACAGTTGCTCTGACTAAGGAAGGCAGTGGTCACTGACCCTCCACACAGCTTCCTGTCTGCATTGGGTCTTCCTACCTGGAACTCTCCCCTTTCTGACATGTGCCCGGGGGCTGTTCAGAGCAGAGTCACAGCATGCACGCTCAGGCATGAAGACGACTGAACTGAGACTCCCTAGGACAGTGAGCGTGAACCTTTTAGAACTTTCAATGATAACAAACAGCCTTCGGGGGCCTGCATGCCATAGGTTCACCATCACTGCCCCAGGAGAAGAGGAAGTACAGCCTTGGGGAGGAGGAACTGTTTGGCCTCTTAGGTCTAGAGCCTCTGTATATCCATACTTCTTGCTCAGTTGGTCCCACTCCCAGGAATGAGTAGACAAAATAGTATGAAATGTAGAAATAGCTTTGTTCCTAAAGAAGATGTTGGCATTATTTAAAATAGCAAAAATCCTAGTAAGAAGCTTTTTTCCCCCGGTCCTTTTGTTTTTGTTTGTTTGTTTGTTTGTTTGTTTGAGACAGGCTAGTCTGGAATTTGCCATTCTCCTGCCTCAGCCTCATGAATACTGGGATTATAACCACATGCCATCATGCTGAACTTGCTACTAATATATTTTAAACTCTTTAAACTGTGAGCCAGGAATGTAGCTCAGTGGCACTTTGCCTGCCTGGCAAGCACAAGGTCCTGAGTTTGACCCCTGGTACTGGGGAAAGAAACCAAAATATTAAATAGTGTAGCAAGGATTTTACATGCCTGTCACATGGAACTGGAGGGTTTCTGGGAACCTATTTGGGCAAAGAAGCCATAAACCTGAGCACTGAGTCAGCATGTGGCCTAGATTCCCTTCTGCCTGTTCACTATCTTTCCTGGACCTGCTCCCACCCCTCAGCCCCTGAAATCTGGAGGGGAAGCCTGTGCTTGCATTGCTCACCACCACGTATTTCTTTGTCTTGCAGATTTTGTGGAAAATAGATACTCTCTAAGTACGCTGTTCACAGAACAGTAAACTATTTCCTGGCTCTCCTAGGGTCTTCTTTCCACTTATCTTCCTCCTATCCGGTATTGATCTAGTCTGTTTTAAAACTCTCACCAGAATGCCGGGCGTGGTGGCTCACGCCTGTAATCCCAGCACTCCGGAGGCAGAGGCAGGAGGATTGCTGAGTTCGAGGCTTGCCTGGGCTACATAGTGAGCTCAGGGCCAGCCTGAACTACAAAGCGAGACCCTGTCTCAAAAAAAAAAAAAAAAAAAAAAAACAACTCTCACCAGTTCTAATTTTAAATAATCTCTCCCACCTATTTCTATCATTGCATCTCAGCCACATAGGAAGGAAGACCCTTGGAATCCCCCCAAAGGATGAGAGTCTAGGACACTTACTTAGTAAGAAAGACACAGGCCCAGGCTGAAACCGCAAAGGCCTGTCTCACTCATCCTCCCACTCTCAACCTTTCTAGGAGCTCAGCCGCAGTGCGGGAGTTAACAGGGCAGTTACAATCTTAAATGAGTTATTGGTTTTACAAACTGCGTCTTTAAGACCTGGGAGGAACATGCTGGTAAGGCTTCTGCAACCCTTCCAGTGGGCCCCTGGCTTCCTTTGTTTTTGCCCAAGTCTGAATTCTTGTAAAACAGAACTTGTTGTGCATTTGACAAGCAGGAAGCTGCTTGTGGAGGAAAGCTATCAATTTAAGGAAAAGAAGAATGAAAGGAATGTCTTTTTCTAGTTTGCACCCTCCCCAGACTCCTGAAATCATAGACTGTTGCATCAGAAGGATGGGGAGCCCAATGTATAGAGGAAGAAACTGAGGCTTGGGCTGGCACAAGAGATTGCCCTCAGTCACCCAGAGCTACGCCCAGGTGTAGGATCCAGGTCTCAGGGGTCCCTGGCCAGTGCTTTGTCCACACTCAAGTCTCCCCACCCACAAACATTGTTACTGACCCAGTAGCAATGGCGTTGCAGGGGTGGACAATGAGAACTCTGCCCTTCGGGTGGTGGGGGAGGCTGATAAAAACGTGTTTTCTGTCTGCGGTAAATGTGACTGTGTCTCCAAGCCCAGGCTACTGCCAGTGGGGATAAACACCCAGCGGTACCAATTTATTTACTTTGTCTTCTTTCCAGAGTCTTTCTGGGCAAAGGTTCCAAGCTCCGGCCCACACTGAACTTTCCCTTTCCCTAGAAGCTGGACCTGAGAGCTCACACAGGCTGGTGCTATCCCTCAAAACACAGCCTCCTGGCGGGAGCCATCGAGTTCTCAACCATTGGGAAAGGAATTTTGAATTTTGAAGCTAGTGGGTTTTGTTTATAAAAGAAGCACGTATAGTTTCCCCAATAATCAGCTGGAGTAGGTCAGAAAATTAATTGAATTGCCCAGCAGGGAAATGGGAGGGAATTTCCTTCCTGAAATCAAACCTGGCAATCACTCCCTCTTGTTTAATGGCCGTTACTTCTGAAAACATATTGGAGGAAATATCTTAACAATGACACAGCCACTTAGCCAACTGCTAATTTGGTATTGTTTGACTGGCTTCAATGGCACATTCTGACTTCATTTTTCCTCTGCCATTTTTGCCTTGTTTATAAATCGTGTTTGTGGCCTACGCAGACAGATAACACGAAATAGAACACCCTGTACTCACAGGAGAGGGGTGAATCTAGACCTGTGAGGGCCTCGGATCTTGGAGAAAACCCTGTTTTCTTATGGGAAAAAAAAAATTTCCAGTGACCGCTCATCTTCCTGCCTGCCGGCCACAGACAGCTGGACTCCAGTGGGGTGTTTCAGCTCTGCCACCCGCTTTGGGGTGACCCTGTCTTCCCCAAGCCTAAGCGTCCACTTCTACAAAGTGGAAATAAGGAAGAATAGAACAACAGCTACTTACTTACTACTTTATTACGGGTCAAATGAGAAATTTAGCAGCTATATAGAAGCTGTTATCTACTTTAAATTTCTCTTTGCTGCTTTGGTGATAGTGGGTATGGTTGGTGACAGTACTTTATTCGGCCCTCCGACGCCCCTGTCACATTTGTGGAACAAATGTAGCAATTGCTTCCCCAAGGAGTGAGATACAAAAGAGGCCCAGCTTTGACCTAGAAATCAGAGACCCATACTCAGACTTAACTTGGGCTTAACTGGCTGCATACCAGCGGGTGACTTGGGGCAAGCCCTTAACCTCTCGAGACCTCTGTTTCCTTATCTGTAAACGGGGAGGGTAAAATGCCTTGCCTAGTTGTTGCAAGGATTAAATAAGCACCTGCACAGTCCTAATACATTAGATGTACTCGTACACAGTATTTCCCAGAAGTAGGAATTAGAGATCCAGGTGGTGTCGGAAACAAGTGATTTGTGAAGGGATTTGTACCCTGTTCTGACCAGAAGTGGGCAGTTCCATGGCTGTACTTGGATGCCTGACAGCTGGCTTAGGAAGCCCTGTCCTCAGGTGGGAGCATGTTAACCTTTACCTCAGAGTCCCTGAGCCAAGCCCTTCCTGTCTGTGGCATTGGTTGTACAGCAGAGCCCAGCACTGTGCCCCCCAGAAAGGGAGAGCAGAGGTGCCAGGGAAGGAGTTCCGTTTGGACCCTGCAGAAATACTAGACCACACCATTAGGCCTCCCTCCTCCAGCTGGAGGGAGGAAATGGTACCAAGGTAGCTGCCAGCGTGGGCAGGGCTCCAACCCTTGAGCCCACACAGCTCTCTTGGCTTGCTGTTCCGGGCTTCTCCTGGCAGAAGAGGAGCCAGAGCCTTGACCTTCTAGCTGGAGCCTCCATCCTGCATCCTGTTCCAAAAGGTTCTGACCCAGGCAGGGCAGAACAGAACAAAATGGACTCAAGCTTAGCTCCCCTTAGGAAGCCAGCCAGCCAGCCATAGGGTTCCCCAGACTCTGGGTGATCCTCCCATATCCTCTTACTGGTGCCTCGCTGAATTTGATCCGGAACAGGGTGTCCTGTGCCCACGGAGTGTCCAGAACAGTGGCCCGGGGCCTTCTGCCGTTCCCACTTGTCAAAACGCAACATCTGGGATCAGCTCTCGTCAGTACTGTGACCCCTCCACTGCCCAGCCCCCTCCTCTCATCGCCTCTAAACTCTTCTGTACTTTGCTAAGGGCTCTCTCTCATATCCATACATTAATAAAGTTCTTGGAGGCAGATTTTTACACTCTTGGCATAGAAAACAGTGCAGGTCAGATAAGGACCCAGGTTCTGGTAGTAGGTAGCTGACCCAAGTAGCACTTGAAGCAGTTAAAAATGGTATCAGGAGAGAGTGGATACATACTGCGTTTAAGCTATTTCAAAATGTACAACGCAGGCTGGAGATTTAGCTCAGTGGTTCCAGTGCCTGCCTACCTAGCAAGGGCAAGGTCCCTGGTTCGATCTCTAATAACCACATACAACAATACTGGTTGTGGTAACTTGCATCTACCAGCAGTCAGTACTGCACACCACAATGCTGGGCATGGTGGCTCATGCCTGTAATCCCAGCACTCGGGAGGCAGAGGCAGGAGCATTGCTGTGAGTTCAAGGCTTGCCTGGGCTACATAGTGAGCTTAGAGGCAACCTGAACTACAAAGTAAGACCCTGTCTTAAAAAAAAAAAAAGTATAACACAGTTACATTCTGTGCATTCACATTGCTTTGCAAACACTGTCATAAGTACCTCCTAAATTTTCATCTTCTCATGCAGAAGATCTCTATCAGCTCACAGTGGAGCTCTGCACCCATGTGACAATAACTCACATCACCTTGCCCCAGCCCCAGCCCCAGCACCACTGTCCCACCTTCTGCTCTGTGAATCTGGTCATTCTGGGTACATCAAACAAGTGAAATCATGATATCTATCCTTTTGTGTCTGGCATATTTCTTTTAGCATGATTCTCTCGAGGTTCATCTATTTTGAAATGTTTCAGAATTTCATTCCTCTGAAGACAGAATCACATCATTTACAAACATCTTTTAAAATGTTGTTTTTGTTTGTTTGTTTGTTTGTTTGTTTGAGACAGGGTCTTGCTTTGTAGTTCAGGCTGGCCCTCAGCTCACTTTGTAGCCCAGGCAAGCCTGGAACTCAGCAATCCTCCTGCCTCTGCCTCCCAAGTGCTGGGATTACAGGCGTGAGACACCATGCCCAGCAAAATGTTTTAAGAAAACATTGGATTTTAATCATTTAAGTTCATTTCTAAAATTAAAAGGCAAAAAAAAAAATTAAAAAGCAGAAAGTCAGGCATGATGGCACACATCTGTAATCTTTGTACTCCAGAGGCTGAGGCAGGAGGATCACCATCAATGTGAGGCCATCTGGGGCTACATAGTGAGTTCAAATCCAGCCTGAACTGCATCATGAGAACTTATCTCAATAAACAAAACAAAAAAAGCAGACCTAGCGAGAGTACAATGCTTGTTAGAAGTGAAGCTGGAGCTAGAAGCCAGGCCTCTTAAAACTCACAGGTCTGGGCTGGGGATTAAGATCAAGTGGTATCTCACCAAGCTTGGATGCACAAGGGCCCGAGTTCAATCCCCAGCTGTGAAACAAAACAAAACAAAACAAAACACAGGTCTCGTCTCTTCATACGGGTAACCTTAGCATTGATGGGGCAGCACCCTAGTGCACATGGGCATGTGATGAGTTGCTTCACAGACTGATGTTCAACTTATGTTCTAGAAGGGAGGCAGCAGGCCTGACAGAGCACGCAGAGGGAGTGAGGTGGGGGTAGGGGGTAGGGGGTGAAGGTGGGGGGAACGCTCACGACTGCACAGATTTGCAGCTCCTCTGTGAAGTGCCGCCGGCTGTTCCCCTGTCCACCTACCAGGGTGATCTCCAGTCCTAGTGCTGTGACAATAGCTTCTTCTTTGACTCTGGTTGCTACAGAGAACAGAAGCCTCCCTTGATGGAACTTAGGACCGCCAAACAGGAGTTCGTGGCCAGCAGGACGTCCGCATTCCAAGAAGCGCAGATGATTCCCATATTCCGAGAGCTCTGTGCACTTAAGAACCTGCTCTGCTACCATGTAACCTAGAAATTCCTCAGACTGAGGCACCAGTTCTCAGACGCATCCTGCGGCGCTGGCGTCAGGCGTGAAGAGGCTGTTCAGGCGCCTGCGTGGCCTTCCTTCCACGTCAGAGCATCTTTGCAATGTAAAAAATGGAAGGAGGTCAGAGTAAACAGGCCACCGGGGTATTTTAAAAACTTGAATCTTTTGTCCTATACAGAGATAAAGAACTTCTGCATGCGCCTTCCTACGCATTTTGTCCTATACCCAGGTCACTTCTAGCCGATGGCCTGCTCTCGGGCTTAGTTTTTCCTTTTCTTTTTCTTTGGTCCTGCAAAGGCCTAAGCTCTGGAGAGTGCTTGTTCTTTGGAAATGACCAGACAGCTCTGCCCTCAGGCCTCCCCTGACCTCACCCACCACAAGTGGGCAAGGGAGCTGCTGGGACGATGCCCCCCCCCCCGCAATGCACACTGGGAGGCCCCTGTGCACAGAGCTGAGGCAAAAGGAAGACAGTGTGAGCACAGATGTTCTCAACATGTTTTCTTCCTCCGCCACGCTGAAGGCTGAAAAGATGAAAAAGGGTTGCCTACAGCAAATCCTACTTTTAATGGGAAAACGAAGTGTCTATTTTTCTTACTATTTTTTTTTTAATTTATTCCCTGCTACTGAAGTGATCTCCAGAGATATCAAGATGTTTCAGAGGCTATCTTGAGTGGGTGGAAAGGGGGCTCCAGCCGTGACTCCGGAGCCACCACACATAACCAAAATTGCCTTCTTGGCCACCTTAGCGACAGAGCCGCAGAAAGCCTGAGGGTGTTGTATTAAATAAATTTCATCTTTACTCTTCCCAGACCTGTGAGATGTCATCTTCTCAGCGCCTATGTACAAGAAGAATCCCTGGAGCACTCAAGGGCCCCTCAGGCCTCAGAGTCATGGAGCGAGCAGGTCTGCGGACCCAGGGCCAAAGGGGGCTTCTGTTGAAGCTGGGCCAGACGGGGGGAGCCTCATAACTGAGTCCTGAGAATCCAAGGGCTGGTACCATAGTGTCTACTTCCCAGCTCGACTTCTGGACCACCTCTGACAAACAAGGGTGTCAGATTTAGCCCTAAAGAGAGAAAGAGAGGGAGAGGGAGAATTTCAGATAAACAATTTTTTAGTGTATGTCCCATATGTACTGGTTGGTATATACTTATACTAAAATATTTTTATTTATATGAGTTTCAAATGTAACAGACCAAGTTGTATTTTATTTGACAACTCTTCTGGCTGGGCATCCACCTTCCTAATACACCACTCCTCAGGACCCAACCTAGTGACCTCAGGTTTCATGGGCCCCAGGACCCTCTTGGAGAAAAAGGCAGCAAGAAGTCTGCCAGATTCCATCTTCAAAAAGTTAAAGGAGCCTTTTAACCTCTGGGCTTGTTTCTGCATCTCTCGCATAAACTTAGACAAATGACTGTTAATGTTTGAGAAGCTGAGAGACTCCTTTGAAAATATGATGGACCCACGTGTAGCACACATTGTAATTCTAGCACTTGGGAGGCTGAGGCAGGAGGATCTCTGCAAATTTAAGGCCAGGCTGAACTGCATAGCGAGACCCTGTCTCACAAAAAGAGAATATGATGAAATCTAGTGATTCTTTACCACCACCACCCCCCATGCACGGATAACAATGTATCATCAGAATGTCATCCAGGACCATGGACTCAGGTTAAAGCCAAAGGAATAAAGGGTGATTAGATGAGCCTTAACAATGTCCTGGAGGGCCAATGATGTGGGGAAAGTCCAGAGCCCCTGTGTCAGCTCCTCAGACCCTGCTGCCACAATAGGTCATGGCCAGGGAAGCAGCAAAGACCCTATTCCTGTTGCTGATCACACATGAGTCTTCTGTTATTTCCTGCCACCTGTATTTCTGAAGAGGAAACCACGCAACACTCAGGGGTCCTCCCTCGTTAATACAGCAGCTAAAAATGCTTTCTGTCTTCAGCCTTCCTGAGCAGCTGTTAAAACTGAGTGTGGAAACTCCACACCTCCCAAGATCCTCCGCATGGTGCAGGGTGGGGATAGGGGTCAGCAGTGAAATTCATCAGTTACACCTCCCTCTCATGTTCTTCTGGTATCATTGGTAACTGAAAGACTTAGTCTTTAGCAAATACATAGAATTTTTATCCTCTTCTGAGAAGCCCGAAGAGGTCTGCCACCTAGGACATAATCATATACTATTTGTCATGAATATCCACTGACTGACTAACAGAACTCCCTGATTTACACTCAAGTAGGCAATATGATGTCATAATCAATACTCATGTTAAAACCATCGTTTTCTTTCTCCCTTTCTCTCTCTCTCTCTCTCTCTCTCTCTCTCTCTCTCTCTCCCTCCCCTCTGTGGTGGTACTGGGGATTGAACTGAGGGCCTTGCCCTTCCAGGCAAACAACTGAGGGCCTTGCCCTTCCAGGCAAACGCAGTGCCACTGCACTACCTCCCCAACCCAAGCATTCTCACCTGACTCAGAGCAGTTTTAATCCTGCTGGTCACTGGACAGTTCTGGAGACACTGTTGTATCACGCCTGGTGAACATGCTCCCAGCACGGACTGGGAGAAGGTGGAGAAGGATCAAGTCCAAGTGCCAACAGTGGCAAGACTACGGGTTCCCGGACAGAACATCAGTTACTCGTTTGTTTGCTCAGTAAGCTCAGACCCATGCGGTTGTCACCATGCTGAAAGTCAGGTAGGAGGAACAGCAGAGCCCAGCAGAGACACAGATGGTCCTCGAGCCAGCGGCACCAAGGCCATGGTGGAAAATGAAAGCTCACACAGGTGCACAGAGGGGGAAGTTCAGGAGGTAGCGTGGTCTAACCAACGGCCTGAGCGCAGGCGGAGGGTGCAAAGTGGGAAAGCAGTGGGCCAGATGCAGGGAAAAGCTTCGAGAAGGCCTGGAACAAGTGAGGACAGCTCCCCCCAGGAGCTGTTGGCTCCCAGGTGTCACCCAGATTTAGGACTCATTCATCTACCCTGCAGCACCGTTGTCAGAGGGAGTTTCTGCTGGATTCCACTGGCTGCCTCAGTCCTGGGCTCGCTGAAGGCACCCAGCAAGAATCCCGTTCCTGCCTGAGTTCTTTCTAAGACCCTCCGCCTGTGTTCTTAGCATGTTGGAGAGAAAGTCAGATTTGGCCTCACTGAACACGGGAGGGGGATCTCTCCCGGCAGGCTGTGTGAGGACAGTCTCCCCTGCTGCGGTCCTCAGCCTGGGGCCATTAGGGTGGGGACAAGTGGGACTCGAATCTGGGAAGCTCTGAAAATAGGTGCAAACAACAGTGCAAGTTTGCAGTGTTCTAGGAGAGAGTCTACAGCTTTTACCCACTTTTCAAAGGGAGATGTGAACCCCAAAAGGGTTAAGAAATTCTAAATGAAGAATGCATATAATTTAATGTCAGTTAAAAACTCAAGCTGGATGTGGTGGTGCATGCCTGTAGTGCCAGCATTTAGGAGACTGAGGCAGGTGGATCGCTCCAAGTTTGAGGTCATCTTGTGCTACATGGTGAGTTCAAGGCCATCTGAGCTACATAGCAAGACTTTGCTCTGCACCCCCACCCCACTCCCCAAAAAAGCAACAGCTACCCTTCAAACAGTGGCTAATATGTTTCTTACCAAAGTGTCTAGTCTATCTCAGGGGGTAGGAGTGGATCTCAGTGTTAGAGAGTTTGTCTAACATGCTCCCGGCCCTGGGTTTGATCTCTTCTACCGTGATAAATTCACAAGTGGATAAATGAATGAATGAATAATGGATGACAGGGGGCCAGGGATTTAGCTCAGTGGTTCTGGCATCTGCCTGGCAAGCAGAAGGTCCCAAATTCAGTCCCCAGCACCACATATCACAATGCAGGGCGTGGTGGCTCACATCTGTAATCCCACCATTTGGGAGGCAGAAACCAGAGAACTGCTGAGTTTGAGGCTTGCCTGGGCTACATAGTAAGCCTAGGGCCAGACTGAACTACAAAGCAAGGCCCTGTCTCAAAAAACTACAATAAAAAAAGAAACACTGGGTTAAAAAAAAATAAAAAGAATAGGTGACAGTTTCCCATCCAACAATCCAATAGTCTCAGCAGGATTTTTCTCTTTAGAAAATGGTTTGGAATTAATTGGTGATTTCAACATTTAAAAAAGACATCACTTGTCTCTCAAGAGTAACAATCTCCCAGATTGTTTTGGAATACCAAAAATTCAGGCAGCAAATTGACTGAAAAACATCACAATCCAAAGTATTTCAAAAGCCTGAATTGTCCCTTCCTACAGATTTCATCAATTGCCAGGAAATGTTTTCTTTGTTTTGTTTTTTTTTTTAGACAGGGTCTCGCTTTTGTAGTTCAGGCTGGCTCTGAGCTCACTATGTAGCCCAGGCAAGCCTCGAACTCAGCAATCCTCCTTTCTCTGCCTCCCGAGTGCTGGGATTACAGGCGTGAGCCACCACGCCCGGCACAGGAAATGTATTTTTTATCTCAAAATAAATTTTGATAATAGAAGCATTATTTCCATGACCAGACAGGATGAAGGATGCTAGAAAACAAATTTAAATTTTTTTCTAATAAAATTCTTTTTTTTTTTTTTGGAGGCAGGGTCTCAATATGTAGCTCAAGCTGGCCTTGAGCTCACTGGGTAGCCCAGGCAAGCCTTGAACTCAGCAATCCTCCTGCCTCTGCCTCCTGAGTGGTGGGATTACAGGAGTGAGTCACCAGGCCCGGTACTGTGGTTTGTGGTTACTGGGGATTGAACTCTGGACCTTGAACTTGCAAGGCAGACACTGGAACCACTGAGCTAAATCCCCGACCCCTCTAATAAAATTCTTTAAGAAAAATAGAAAGTATTGTGCTGACAGTTTGGCCCCCAGTGGACTGTGGGACCTTGGAGATGTCATAGTCCCATATTTCCTCTCACAGCCGCCATGAAAAATCACTCCACACTCAGTGTCTTGAGACAACAGAAATCTGTTGGTGGAACAGATCAGAAATCATGCGCTTCTGGACACTGCAAGTCTGAAATCAAGGTGTCAGTGGTGTTGTGTGCCCTAAAGGGGGCGATCTCTTCATCTCTTCCACTCCGGCCTCTGCCTCTGTGCTTGCCCCACTGCTTCCACAAGCGTGTGTCTGTCTGCACACAGGCTGTGTGCAAGAAGCCAGCGTGCAAGACAGGGCCCACATTAACACTGCCTTGCCTCTCTGGGATGCATCACAGAGGCAGAGGCTTCCAAATAAATTCTCCTCCTGAGCTTCCACGTAGATACATATCACAGGGGATTGTGCCGCCCAGCACCAAAAGGGGGCCCACAGGGGCTCCTGCCTCTGGGGCTCTGGCTTTCCAGGTGTGAAGACAGTGACTAGCCTTCTCAGGGGAAACCTCTAGCATTGCCTTTGAGTTTCTCCATCTGGTGTTTTCTTCCCTCACTGCCTCCAAGCTCTCCTTCACTCCTGTCTCTCAGGCCTTCTCTGCTTCCTGCTTTCCTTTTCTTAATCTCCTCCACTGTATCTTTTCCCTCTCTCTCCCTCCCATTACCTGGCCAGCACTGAACTCAAATTTGTAGTCTGGTATCTATTGATGTAGTTTACATTGCTAAGCCGATACACGGGATATTGTCTACTTTTCTCCCTTTAGGAAAGAAAAACAAAAGGCCTCCCAAAGTGTACAAAGCTGTTTACATGTATCTGTCCCTTGGTGGATTATTTTTCCCAAAGATTTATTGGATTCATTAGGCGAAAGTCCCCAGTCCCTGCCTTACTTCCCCTGACTGGGATGTGCTAGTTTTCCTGGAACCTCTTGGAACAGGAGGGTCTAGTTTAGTGCCAGAAATGACTGGGCTGGTTTCTTGTACTCCAGCGCTGCCTCCTTGGGCCTGGAGTTATGGGGGAGGGGGGGGAGGTCAGAATTTGTGGCACAAGAAAATCTTCTATCGGAATTTCTACAGTCTGGAGCCCAATCCCGGGGGAGGGAAAAAAAAAAAATAAATTTTACTGTCTTCCAAAGTGAGTTACAGATGGTAGGCCAGAAATGAATATGACGCCAGACACTGTCACACCACCAGCCTCTGATTAACAGCTGTCTTTCTGCATTGAGACAGGTTCTGTTTCCAGGTGGCTTTGCCAGTGAGGTTAGGTTAAAAAGAACAAGTTGAAAAAAAAAAAGAAGTTCTTTTTGCTCGCGAAGTCCTGTCCACAGCTGCTCAGTAGACCCTCTTGCCATCTGCAGCTTTGGCACTGAAGCTGCGCTGACTCGGGCAGCTCTGAAGATTTAGACCTGAGGGAGGCTGCCCTCCTTGGAGCCCCTGTGGGGGCACCTTTGGCTAAGGTTAATTTTCCTTGAACTCTTTCCTGCCCCTGCCCTCCCTGTGCACAACCCCAGGAAACCCAGCCTTGTGGCCCTCACCCACAGCAGAGACCTGTGGAGAGTCCCCAAACCTGGAGCCCATGCTGTCCCCAGAGGGAAGTCAGGAGCAACAGGGGAGGCTAGATGCTAGGCGTGGGCCTTGCGGCCTTGACAGGAACCCCAAGCACCTCATGTGACAGAAGGTTCCTCTTTGGAGGGAGTCACCTGTCTTTTGAGGACCTTGGTGGCTTCCGCACTCACCACAGCAAGAATCACTTTCCTTTCCCCTGTTTTCTATGAGCTTTCTAGATTCTTGCGCAACCCGAGAGAGCAAGTTATTTTCTGACTGAGGCCAACAATAATTTTTCCAACAGCCTGAAAGGATGGAAGCTCAGAGAGGGTGATATTTCATATATGATAATGAAGTCCATGTGCCATCTATTGCACAAACAAATTTGGGATTCTGAGGTCAGGCCTTCTACAGAAAACTCCCGCATAACTTGAGAGCCTAATCAGCCACTTGGAGACTTCATCTTCCAGAATGTTTTTGTGAGATATTCTTGTTAAAGAATTGACAGTCTCAAGCCAGATATTTAACTCAGTAGTTCCAGCACCTGCCTAGCAAGTGCAAGGTCCCTGGTTCGATCCCTGACAACCACATACAATACCGGGCATGGTGACTCACACCCACCAGCAAACAGTACCACACACCACAATGCTGGCATAGTGGCTCATGCTATAATCCCAGCACTTGGAGGGCAGAGGCAGGAGGATTGCTGAGTTCAAGGCTTGCCTGGGCTCCATAGTGAGCTCAGGGCCAGCCTGAACTACAAAGTGAGACCCTGTCTCAAAAAAAAGAGAACTGACAATCTCAATTTGGCCTGGTTGCACACACCTGTAATCCCAGCACTGTGGGAGGCTGAGGCAGGATTGCAAGTTAAGGCCAAACCTGGGTAGCTTTGCAACTTTGTGAGATCCTGATTTAAAACAAAAAATAAACAGGGGCATCTGAAATGAACAGATACTTCTCAGAGGCAGAAGTTAAAGCAGCTAAGAAACATATGAAGAAATGTTCAACATCATTGGTCATTTGAGAGATGCAAATGAAAACAACACTGAGATTTCATCTCACTCCACAAAGAATGGCTGCTATCACAAAATCAACCAACAGTAAATGCTGGCGAGGCTGTAGGGAGAAAAGAACCCTTCTCCACTGTTGGTGGGATTGCAGACTTGTGCAGCCATTGTGGGGATATGTGTGGAGGTTTCTCAGAAAACTAGGAGTAGGGGTCCCATTTGACCCTGCCATCCCCCTGCTAGGAATATACCCAAAAGAATTTAGAAAATCCCATTGGAAAGACAGATGTACACCCTTGTTCATAGCAGCTCAGTTCAATCTTGCAAACAACCCAAATGCCCATCAACTGGAGACTGGATAAAGATGTGGGGTTTTTTATAAAATGGAGTATTACTTTGCCATAAAGAATGACAAGATTGATTCATTTATGGGCAAATGGATGCACCTGGAGGACACGCTAATAAGTGAAATCAATAGAGCACAGATAGGCAAATACTGAATCTTCTCGTTGATATGAGCACCGGTAGATGCAAATGAGCTCTAGTAGTATGACAGTCTTTTTAGAATGGGAAATTTCCAAAGGAAATTTAGTGTGGGGATGTAATGAGGGGAAGGAATAAATATGATTCTGAAAGAAAATAAAAGAGCATGTATATAGGGGGTAGGGAGGTGTGGGTGGGGATATGGGTAAAAATGAGAATTGTGTCATATATTGGTACAAATTCCCCAATGTTATGTGTGATTGTGAGATGTATGCAAATTATACCAATAAAGAACGCAATTTAAAAAATAAATAAACAGGCTGGGGATGTAGCTCAGTGCAAAGGTCCTGGGTTCAATCCTTAGTACAAAAAAAAAAAAGCACAGTCTCCAGTGAAGTTCAGATCCTATGCCCAGCACAGAGTATGGAGAAGAACACCAAGAAAATGTGCTCTCTGGAACTGATGATGCTGAGACGCTTGTCTACAGGGAGAAATTGCTAACTATCAAATGGTCACCAAGTCACACCTTGCCAGTGTCACAGGAAGTGGACCCCAAGATCTGGGGACTTTGTAGTCATTATAAAAAGTCCCAAATTCCCAGGAGATATGTTCTTATCAATCTACAAATGCTAAAAGGATAATTAAACTCATGTGAGGGACTCTGCGATTGTTGTTTTGTTTGGTTCAGTTTTGGTCCTGGTGATTAAATCAGGAGGAAAGAAAAATACTTATCTGTTACTATTCACATGACCTCCAGAGGCTTTGTAAAACAACTTGGTTTTGAAAAAGCTTCAGCAAAAACAAGGATCATCCCTGCTCCTTGATGGAAGGCAACTTCCCAGTGGCCAGAAAAAGTGAGTTTCCTGGATATGCAGTCTCGGTCCCTTGGGAGAGCTTAGCAAGTACTTCATGCAACTTGGACATACAGTACTGGTCCCCATGCTTTCCTTTATAGCCCAGCCTGAGCAGTGGGAAAGGAAAAGAGAACTTTTGTATAGAAATTCAAATATATATGGAATTTGTGAAAAAATCCAGCCCATGAATTGTTGCAGCTCAGTGTTCATCAGAGATGTGAGACTTCAGATATTTGTAATAGATGCTCCTAGATGTGTTCAAAATATTCTCTGACGCCTTCATTTTCATTTGGATTATCACAATGTAATTCATACCTGCACCATCAGACCAGGTGTGAACGCACATTATGCTCTTCGAAGGATGACAATGGTCAAGCAGGACTTGGAGCTTTTTTGGCCCTTTTAGTCCACCATGGAGCCCAGTGGAAGATGACATGGAATCCTCCACTCCTAGACGAATACAAGTCCCTGCTGAGTACTTGTGCTCTCTGAGGTCAGACAATGCACACCGCGCGGTACCATGTGCTTCCCGTTCAACCTCCACTGCCAAAGAAGTTGGAGCCAAAGTCTGCGCCCCATTAGTGCAATTAACAACTGCTAAGTGCCAGTTACACGACTCCCTCTTCCTTTTGATGCTATCTCTTCCATTTTGCTTCCTAGCTGCTCAGTGTACGATCTTTCATCTTGTCAGCTCCTCTGATCCTTTGGGGAAAAGGCCTAAAATCAATAACAAAAATAAAATTATAGCTTAGAAATTAACTAATAGAAAACCAGGTATGTATGGTGGCATATGCCAGTCATCCTCCCAGGCTGATGCAGGAGGACTGCAAGTTCAAGACCAACCTAAGTCACTTAGTGACTTAGCAAAACCATTCTTTCTAAAATAAAAAAAGACTGGGGAAGTAGCTCAGTGCAAAGACCCCATGTTCATTTTCAGTACCACAAAAAGCAAATAAATAAAAGTGTAAAAGCAGTAACTAGGCACAGAAGCCCGGGCCTGTCTCAAAATAGCAAAGGAAAAGGGGAAGGCAGTAGCTTACTGCTAGGGGACCCTGGATTCAATCCCCAGCATGACCACAAACAAAAAAAACAAATAGTTGCTAATGGTAGATAGATACCCTTCTTCAAATGCTTGTTCCAAAGCCAAAGTATGGTCTGCCAACTGGCCACATCACAATTCCCCAGTGTGTTAGAAGTGCAGAATTTAGAGTTGGGCGTGGTGGCAGATACACCTGTGATCCCAGCACTTGGGAGACTGAGGCAGGAGTGTCACCATGAGTTCAAGGCCTGTTTGGGCTACATAGTGAGTTCAGCTCCAGTCTGAACATCAAAGTGAGACCCTTCCAAAAAAAAGCAGAAGTGTAGGTAGGCCTCAATCACATCTTATCAAAACAGAATCCTGATTAATAAGATCCTGAGGTGACTCATATGAGAAGCCCTGCTCAAAGGGACACCATGTGCCATTAGAAGTGTACTGGCCCTTCCAGTACTGCCCCTTCCAACACCATGCAGACGCTTTACCGTAAGAGCCTTGTGTGACACAACACATGTATTTTAAATTGCCGGTTCTCAAGATTGGAGGACCACCGGCTGCCGAGAGTGCCACCTTGTGGCAGCATAAATAAATTTTACACATCTAGGACAATGATCACAGGTAGAAATAGAGCATCAGAGTTAAAGCCATGATGGTTTTAACACAGTTGGCTCGGACTTGTCACAGGTACCCATGTCAGAAAAGACCAGATTTGTCTGAGGACTTCTCTATATTTAATAAGACCAAAGAAACTGAACACAGCTCTTTTCCACCCCTTTGCCCTGCCTTCTATCCACCATCTCTTGATCCCCTTCCCATTTGAGAAAAATCTACCTCCCTGTACCACACTTGCCTAGAGGTATGAGGTCCTGAATTTGATCCCCAGCAGCCCAAAAATAATAAATTAAAAATATAAAAAATACATTACATGCACAAGAGCAAAAGCAGAAGGGTAAATTTTGTGTTGTAGGAATCGAACTCAGGGCCTTGTGCTTGCCAGGGAGGCACTGAGCTGCATCTTGGCTCTCGAAGCACAAAACTTTAACAACCAGCAAATCTTGGTCACTTTGAGCTCCTCCTTAAAGGTTATTTCCTTGAGAGCTTGAAGCTTAAGCCTTTAAAATGTCACCCTATCTCTCTGGGACATGAAAGAGTGGAGGTTGGAAACAGAGCCCTATTTTTGTCCTTTTTCTTTTTCTTTCCTTATTTCCTTGGTGGTTCTGGGAATGGGATCCAGAGCACCAGCGTACTCAAAAAGTGTCGTAGCACTCAGCTTCTGCCTTTCACAGCTGCACCATTTTGGTTTAAGTCGCTGCAATAAGCTGTCTCTAAAGGCCCCCTGAAGCTGAGTGTGGTGGCACACACCTATACTCCAAGCAGTCTGGGAGGCTGAGGCAGGAGGGTTGCAAATTCAACCCCAGTCTGGGCAATTTAACAACTTAGTGAGAGGATAGCTCAGAAAAGACTCTTTAAAATGTCCAAGAGGTAACTCAGTATAAGCCCCTGGGTTTACTTTCCTGGTGTTCATGTCTTTATATCATCTTTTACCCGCCCAAAACCAGATCTTGATTTTTTTAATCACCTTTTTTAAACAGGATATTGCTCTATAGTTCAGTTCAGGCTAGCCTTGAACTCACTATGTAGCCCAAGCTGGCCTCGAATTTGTGGCAATCCTCCTGTCTCAGCTTGCCAAGTGAAGGGATTACAGGCATGTGCTGCTATGCCCGGCTCAGAACCCTATTTTTTTTTTAAAGAATAACTGTCATCATGAAGAGTCAAAATGTGTAAAAATCTGAGCCCTCAGATTCTGTTACCAGCTCGGCGGGAAAGAGGTGCTGGGCAGGCAACACTCTGTGAACCTGCAGGGAAAGAAGGGCAGTGGGTGAAGGGGAAGACAGGATGCCTAGCATATATGCATAGCACCCATTAACCTCCTCTGACCGCTTGATTAGCATAGTCCCTTTGTAGTGTCTCTGTATAAACATGAGCCCCTTTTATGTGAGATAAGTCAATTGAGTTCACTTCCTGCTTTGAACCAGATGCATGTGTGGCACATTATAATAAACTTTGTGTTTCACTCAAGAAGCCCTGGTCCCCTGTGCCTCATTGTCATGTCTTTTGTTTTTCTCAGTGAGACACTCTCCCTTCGGGGCCCCCAATAGCAAACCCTCTAAGTCCACAGCTCTACAGAAGTACAAGGAACGTTGGATGACGAGATTCCTGTGAGTTCTTGAGGGCTCTCAAACCAAGTGTCTGTGGACGAGCCTAGTAAAGTGAATCCCTGAAGACAGGTCTGGCTATATAAGTTTACTCTGAACTTCAGGGCCCTGGCCACGCCTCTCTCCTCTGTTACCCCCACCCCCACCCCTGGCTCCCATGACTTGAGAGATTCTTCATTTCTTGACCCCTTAGCATGGGATGTGCACAGGGCCAATGGCTAGAGGTCATATTAGGAGCCAACAGAAACCTCACAAAGTACAGCCTTAGCGGGGACAGGCACAAAACTGCCGACTTGTGCACAACTAATTCCAGTGAAGATTTGTCAGCAGCTTAATTCATCAGAGTGGCATTGAGTGAAGGTGCCCCCGAAGCTGGGAGAATTGAATGACTGGTCCCTCAGGGCCATGTACAGTTGGTCCCCTTGTACTGTCGCTGCAGCCCCTGAGGGCTGGTGGCCATGGGAGGATTGGAAAGCCCTGTTTTCTGCTACTGCAGAGTGGGGACATCTGGGGTCACGTCTGCCTCTTGGTGTTAACAGACACACAGGTAGGTTTGGTGTGGCACCGAAGGGCGGGAGCAGGGGATACATATCAGGGTCTAGCCCTGCATCCCTGTGGCCCTGGTCACCTAGAGGCCTGTCTCCGTGGGGGATACCCCCAGAAGAATCTTGTGCCTTTTGGAAGCCTGGAATGTCCTGTATGCATGACCCTTGATCTCATTTATGTTTCCATAACTATACATGACAGTTTGGCCACCTGTGCCAGTCTGGGGACAAGAGGGGGTTCCCATGACTCAGGAGTGCCAGCTGCAATCAAGAGAGTCCCAGGTGAACTGCATGAAGTTAGTCACCCCAGATGTAACCCTGGTTCCCAGCACAGCGATGGGAGCACCCCCAGCAATGAGGGACAGACACCCCCACACCAGGGTGCCCGTCAAAGTCTTCTAGAAAACTTAACAAGCTGACCCCCCGCCCCCCACTCCAGATAACATACACTGACTGAGACCAAGACGTGGCAGGAGTTTTGAACACCTCCTCAGATGTGCATTCCGGGTACTCAGAGTGGAGGACCAGGGCTGGAGGCGTCCTGTTTCCATTCTGGGAACAAACAAGGAATCGCAGCTAGAGTCTGAGAACATTTCCACCCGGCCACCAAGACTCACATGACTGCAACGTCAGGGCACCATGACCGCGCTGCCAGGCCAGGGCTGTGCCAGACTCGGCTTCCTAGCTGCTGATAAAATGGCAGATCAGCTCAGACCTGACCTTGACGTGGTCTCAACTGGAGGCTCCATCCCAGGAGACTGAGCAAGGGCCACATGTCTATTCCGTGGGCCCAGGTGACAGAGAAAATGATACTGGTTTGTGGTGAGTTTCTGTGGGATATCATAAAGCCCCAGGGGTATGTGGCTTCCTTGGGGTCTGGTTGTGCCATGGACCCCAATTCTGCCTTTCCTATTGATTTTATCTTAAATTATAACATGATACATGTTTACTGTGAAAAATGCAAACAGCATAAAGGCATAGAGAATAAGATGTGAAACCCC